>JBBPNP010000173.1:0-53694 GCA_038090955.1 Xerocomellus intermedius
CGTCACCCCTCACCCTCCCCCCCAGCACATCCCAGTCTGTCATGGCCTGGGCCATACTAGCAGATCTGGGACCTTAACTATAGACAAGGGTTAGTTTGCTGATGTAGGTATATCAGCCCTTAAAAATGTTCCTGATGCTTGGTCACCAAAGAGATTTGTTTCGGACACCCCAACAATAAAGTAGAAGGAACAGTCGTGCTATATACATGAACTGGTGACATCGGGTGCGTGATATGCACATCAACAGGCCGTTAAAGACGGTACGCGGGATCAATCACATCTAAGCAAACGGCAATGGTGAGGACATGCACGAAATGGAGAGTCATTGCGGTACGCACTAGCCACATCCAGAGCGCCTCCATCTTGTTCTTGGGTGGGGGGTCGTCGTATCTGTTCGCGGGGTCAGCATCGTGCGCGCACGCGCCGTTTATCACGATAACAAAGCTGTACGCACGTCATCGCATCGAATTCTGCCACGTCGCTGACAAAGTCCATATCGTTTACCCTGACGGTGCGCACGCGCATGACGAGTTTGGCGGCCACGTAGAGCACGGGGAAGAACATAACCGGGAAGTAGTCGGTCACGAACGTGGCGGTGGACCAGTTGCCCGTGAGGAAGACTTCCCAAGCGCTAAACTGGAGGAACGAGAGGTGGCAGGGGATCAACGCCACCACGGGAGAGGGTGGCCGTCAGTTAATGCAGTCGTGACACGCAAGAATGAGAAACACGCACTATGAGCACGAACCCGGACCCACAGACACACCACCATCCGGCAAATGGCTGCCCTCTGGGGGCGAATGGGAGCGTTTTCCTGTCGATGCCCTGTGCTTTCATTCCCTTATAGAACCTGAGATATGTCACTCCGATACCGAACCAGGTGACCAAACCAGCGGTAGCGGAAAAGTTGGAGAGCCAGGTAAAGACGATACCGGAACTGCTCCCGAGCGTCATGTAGGCGAGGAACGCAAAACAAGAGCAGATTCCGACGGCGACGTAGGGCAATCCAGAGCGCGTTGTGCGACTGAACATCTTTGGAGCACTGCCGGAGACAGCAAGTCCGTCTGAGGGACAGTGTGTTAGTTATCAATGCGATCAATCGACTGAAAGGGTCGTCTGCATACATAAACTACGTGACGCGAGGTAGAGGTCACTTGAACTAGCAGACCACGCAGAGGTTAGAATGGCAGCGTTGATGATCTATAAGTGCCAACGTATGAAAATGAAAATGAAACTAGTCGCTCTGATCTGTAACATACCGAAGGTAAAACCTTGATACCCGCTTCGTTGAAGGCAATGACGAACGGCGAGGCAGAGGCATTGTCGGAGTTCAGATCAAGCAACGGGTTGTTGGAAGGGACGAGTAAACCAATGATGAACACGCCCCCGATGTAGAATACCAAGACACGGATGTAAACCCTCTTGATTGCCTTTGGGATGTTCCGC
Organism: Xerocomellus intermedius; assembly: GCA_038090955.1. Lineage (NCBI taxonomy): Eukaryota > Fungi > Basidiomycota > Agaricomycetes > Boletales > Boletaceae > Xerocomellus > Xerocomellus intermedius. The sequence continues at coordinate 1,445 of JBBPNP010000173.1, forward strand.
CGGGGATTTCTTGCTTCAGCAGCTGCTATCTAATCATAGGTCAAGTGGGGCGGAAAAGGGTCGCGATGAAACTACGAACTGCCACTGCTTCGGTACCGAGGTACGAGAACGCAGCTTGGGTAGCCACACTGCAGGTGCCAAGGAAGTGACCCTTTGCACCAGTGAACCCATAGTAGTCCGTGAATGGTCCCGGGTTCTTCCAGTAGCGGAACCCGATGCGATCGTGATTTGGACCTCCACCTAAATCGACAACTATGCCAAGAATAATCATTCCGGTTATTGTGACGACTTTGATTGAGCTAGAGATAGATCTGTGAGCGACCCGGGGGCAACGGAAGGAAGCCGGACACTAGGAATCACCTGAACCAGAACTCTGCCTCTCCGTATGCACCTATGGCAGATTGTAAGGAGAAGAAGAGGATTATACAGAAATTGCTTACCGACACCGAGGGCGTTGATCCCAATGGCAACGACCAAGCACACGGAAATCCAGACGGCAGGGCTGGTAGTTGTGTCCCAGAAACTGATGAGAGCAGCAGCCGCAGACAATTCAGCTGAAAGACACTCAGTATCCAGAGGGCGGCCTTTTCATATTTGACCATACGAACCAGGTAGAGTCAGCTACGTCGCAAGGGTGAGTGAGGGCACTAGATTTGGCGCTGAATTAATCTCACCGTCCATTGATACCAATAATTCCAACCAGTTGCAAAAGCAAAGGCTGGATCGATAAATCGTTCAGCGAGTTTAATGAAACCACCAGGGAGGGGTAGGAAAGCTGTCATTTCACCGAGAGAGAGCTGTGATGAGAGATGAGACGATGTGTGCCTGGAATTGGTGGAGACAGGAAGAGACCATGGTGGCAAAACATATCGTTCCGACGAATAAGTAGGCCAAGAGAATACCGAGGGGACCACCATTCATGAGGGAGGTTGCTGTTCCCAGGAAGAGACCGGTACCGATGACACCACCAATACTGGAAGCAAGGGTCAGTCAGGGTGGTGGAACGGTAAGACGAATGAATATGTACCTGATCATAGCAACATGCCGGTTCTTCAACTTGCGATGGAGGGCGGTGTGAACCTCGGGAGATTCTGCTTGTGACTCGGAGCTGACGTCGGCATCGTAGGCGAGTTTCGTCTCGTTCTTGCCTTCGTCGGAGGCCATGATGAACGAAGAAAGATGCGCTAGTGTGAGAGTCCCAGGAAACCTAAATAGTTCCTTAAGTTCATGTGGCCCGTCCTTATGGCGATAAGGGGGTGCCGAGATATGTAGTGGACACGTCCGAGGCCCGGTCGGAGGTCGCAATCATTTGGCACCCAGCCTGCAGTATCATTTGTTCTAGCGCGCCACTGCAGGCCACTGCCTCCTCATCATTAGTTCCGCATCCTATCGCGATAACGAACTTAGACACGTACACCAGCAGTAGTAGCCGTTTTGGACTACACTTTCGACGTGACAACTCCACTGGCATATGCTGTTCGATAGGCGATGGCCCCATTCGGAACTTGACACCCACCGGCCCATTGCCACCAGGTCTTGCCTAGTCTCGAACCATCCGTTCTAGGAAGTACCTGTCCAAAAGGAGCGGGTGTTTGTAACACTTCCCTATAACCGTCAGAAGCTTCCGAGCCTTCCCAAAATGGCAGCGACGAAAACGGACGGTCCGAGACTACTTAGGTTTTGCCGTGCCTTGCATGAAAGGGAATTCGATATCCACACAAGCTGGTGTCCATTCTTTACAGCACTCATGACCAACAGCCGCATCATCGGACTTTGGAACTTATGTATAGCAAGGCCCATCTGATAGCCCCAAACACCGGCCCACACACTGCCCGATGTTGCCGCAGTCCTGGTGCTGTCACTGGCAGGTGAAGCAGCACCGTAAATCGAGTCATCTTTTCTACATTCCAGAAGGTCTTGGTGACGAATTGCGCTTCCACATGTAGGTCGGTAATACCTGGACCGTTCCGGTCTAGTAGGAAATCCGCTACTGACATGAACAGTGCACACTATGAAATTAGTCGCCCGGATCATGGTTCCTGGGCCCGGGCCGGAGACATAGGTCCAGGCGCATGTGGGAGAAACCTTTCAAGCAAGGGAATCTCGCAACTTCTCCTTCCGAAAGCTGAGTGCCGCCCCCATCTGGCCCGATGATGATCAGGCGAATGTCCGTGAACGGCTAGCCTACTTATCTGACACCAACACACATCTCGAAAGGGCACAAATAGTTCAAGTGTACCAAAGCAATGGAATGCAGATTCACCGGCGTCAAGCCCACTACCCAATAACCGTAAACGGTTTGCCTTGGTTCATTACTGAAGTGCTCACTGGACTAGGTAGTGCTCCTGGTCTTCACGGGTCCTGGCCGCATCGGCTACTTTCGGCTACCACCTAACCGTCCCACTGATTAGTATTGTGTCATCGCCTGATTTGAACTTGGCGGCGCGCCGGTTTCGGTTACCATTGGACGCGGTGATCGCCCGATGCAAACGATCTCGAATTCACAGTCGGCATCCTCCCAGCAGTGCAGCCTGAGCTCGACTCCCAAAACGTGGACCCTCGCACCCCCCGAAGAATGTCCTCTAACGCCGTCTCGCTCCTACGCGATGTCTGCGCCTACATGTTTGACGCACTCGGGACGACCGTCGACTGGTTCACGACCGTAAGACGCGAAGTCGCGGGGCGTTTCATGATCGAGGTGCGTCTCGCAGGCTCAGACTCTAGTATGTACATACATCGCGCGACTCGGATGTCGCACTACCGAGGAGCGATTGGCACGATCTATCGTTATCACATCGCCCTGCGACTGCGACGACGACCGCTGACGACTAGGCTTTGTGTAGACAAGAACGCCGTCGACTTTGCGAACGAGTGGCGGCAGGGGTACTATACTCACATGTAAGTCGCGTCCAACGCCCTTCGAGCCTGAGGGGTCTCGAGTGGCATCCTCACACCCGAGGGATGCATAGGGTTTGGGCGAACCAACGCTTTCAGCCACACCGTGAACGCAAGTGGCGAGGGCACTCTAAACGTCGATCTCGTCCATCGCAAGGTATGCAAAGCCATACGCCATCCTCACCCTCCCGTCTCGCCATACGTAGGCCATCATCTCATGCCCCGACATCCAACATGATTGATACTAGATACTCGACGAGATGCTTGCGTCGTCGCGTTGGTCACACCTCGCTACCGTCTGGGACGACCCCGCACGCGAAGAACTCGTGCAGCTGTGGCACGACCTGGACGGTAAGCGCTCACACTCTCCGTCGTCACACGTCCATCATCGCACGCCACGATAGTGTACGAAGACACCCTCCCGGGGCTCGCCGAGCTCGCCAAGTACGGGATCGTGGTCACCCTATCAAATGGCAACTATAGACTCCTGGTAGACATGGTGAGCAGGTCACTCCGAGGGGTTGGATGGATTCGGGACGGAGGGATGACCACCGTGTTAGGCAAAGAACAAGCAACTTCCGTGGGACGGAATCATGTCGACCGAGTTCTTTGGGATGTACAAGCCGTGCGTTCGATCCAGCGCTTTGGTGGCCGAGCACTGAGATGACGGTCGATGGTGGTCGGATAGGACGAAACAAGCGTACCTCGCTGCATCATACCACCTCGGCGTCCCGTCCGAACGTGTTGCGATGGTCGCTGCACACGAATGGGATCTCGACGGAGCTGCACAAGCGGGGCTCAAGACGATATACGTGCCGCGCCCTGTAGAAGATACTCGGGAGATTAGAGAAAACATTCGGAGCAAGGCGGAAGGAGGGGATGTAGACTTGGTGGTAAAGGACTTCATAGAACTGGCTACACTTGCTTCCGAAGCGAGGAAATAGTATGAGGTTGTAAATGTGAATGTTGTTCTCATGAGTACCTTGCCATCAGCGCCAACATCTCAGATCACCAGAATAGTGTTTCTCTCAGAAAGAGGTCATAGAGAACGACCCAGATGTGATCCGGGTGAAACAGGTGCAAGTCTCGCAATATTTTGATATCAAACATCATGAACGCTTGAAGCGATCTAAAGCAGACGGTTTCTTTGGCTCCATCTCCCCCTTCTCGATCGCTTTTGAAACCCGTCTCTCTTCCCTTTGCTTCTCCAACTTGGCGCGAATAGTAACCTAAAAAGCCAATACCGCTGAGTCGACACGACGAGAAAAGAAGAGGGGACGTCATACGAACCGCGGTAGGGTCGATCACGTTCTTGCGCTGCTTCCTCAGATACCTGATCCACCATCCGCAACGTGAACTCGAGTTTGACAAACGATCAGGTGTGACGTACCGCTTCAGACTCTTTCCCTTGCCGCGCATCTTCCTCTTCTCCCGCTCCTCCCTCGACTTCTTCTGGCCGCCATCGTCATCAGCGCCGTCGGCATCAACACCAGCATCAAGCTCTGTCTCGTCTGCTTTTCCTTCCATACGTAGCCGCTCCAAGCGCGGAAGACGTGCAAAGGGGATGTCATGCTTATCATTCACCGCCGTCGTCAGCTTCGTAGGAGGTGCCAGCGACCCCACAAAGTCTGGATCCAGCGCGATCATATCGGGTTGAATCTATAAGGGGAGGATCGAGTCAACGTGTGCGGTCTGTCTGTCTAGAGTGTCATGATCGGGCTGACCTTGTCCAAGAGACCTTTTACCTCGCGTTCCTGTCTCCTCTTCTTGTCTTCGAAAGGATCGGCTTCGCTGCTATCAAAGTTTGCCTCTCCAGATCCCGGTACGAGAACGCTGGAAAGACCAGCGTTGTGCCCGACCGTAAGGATATCTTGGAAGGGACAAAACCGTACCGATGTGAGCGGTCGCTGGGGTATCGAATGTGTGAGGTAAAGCGGCGGGGCGGCTTTTGCAGCGAACGGAGCCTGTATCGACGGTTTCGTATAGACCTACGACGAACAAGTAAGCCGTCACGGATCCCGTTCAATGAAACGAACAGACACACGTTCACGCTTCCACCGGTAGCGACCGCCAACGCGCCTTTGGCACTCCACTCGAGCTCGGCACCACCCCCTCTCGTCGTCCATTCTCTCACAGCACCCTTCCAATTTCGACAATCCCAGATTTTGACAGTTCCATCTGCACCGGAAGACGCCATGTAGCGCCCTCCAGTACTGGGATCGACGCTGAGACCCACGACGGGACCCAGATGAGCGAGGAGCTGCACTGCGGGGTGAGGGAGGTCCGGAGTCCATAACGACACGACGCCATTTTGGTGGCCAAGATGGATAACAGCGTTGTGTCGATTTTGAGTCATGGTACGGCAAGCCCCAGCTTTCGTCCGGTGTTCTACTATGAGCGCACCGGTGGAAGTGTCTTGGTATTTTAGGTACCCAGGGTTTCCCTATCGAAAAGACGTTTGGAGAGGACCAACGCTGCGACCAAGGACACTCACGACGCTCGCAAGCAACCAATGATACGGAAGAAATTCTAGTCGTGTAGGCTCGATGTGAGATTTTAGTCTGTGCAACTCGACGCCATTTCGATCATATATAAAAACGTATTTTTTCTGGGCGACCGCGAAAAAAGATTGGTCTTGTAGGAACCTGGCATCCATTGAACACATGGCACACATCACGACAGAGTCACGTACGTGATGTCCCGACACGTCTCCTGTAACTGCAGTTCCGCATGCATCGTACCCGTTTGCCAATCGAACGTGGCTACGTGCCCCGTATTCCCTACGATAGCCAAATGTCTTTTTTCGACGTCGTCAGACCCAACCGGCACCATCGCGCGCCCCACGCACCTGCCGTTTCTCGAATACCGAGACCGGTACGGACCCCCGTCAAGTCTCCACTCCTGACGGCCCTTGGCAGCCTCCTGCCCAGCCCCACGCACGATCTCACCCTGGCCCACCCGCCACGTCTTCTCCATATCATTTTCCGCCCGTATCAACCCCGCATCGCCCGTCAAGAGCAACGCCGCATCCTCGAGAAGCGTCTTGGTACGTGCAGCATGGGCAGCTTGGCGGTTGAGCTGCGTCCGCAGCTTGAGGTCCTTGATGTGGCCGTGTTTCGGTGCGTTCTCGGGCGGGGGCGAACTTGGACGGAGGGATCGTGGCAAGGACGTGTTTTGTGTCACGGATACGAGCGTCCGGTCGGACGACGGGCCAGCCTTGACGGAGGCATTTTTGCGGGTGTCTGTTTTGTTGGTTTGTTTTCTGTCGATGCTGGCTTTCTTTTTCTTGGACAGGGGTTGTATCGCATCCGCTTTAGCGAAAAGCGAGTCCATGGCCGTGTAAATATTCGCGATCGAGTGAAGCTGATGCTGATTCCAATTACGGTTGTTTGGCAAAGGCTTTAGAAATAAACAACTTCCATCACGGAATTCACGGAGGGTCATAACCTATCCAATCATTGTATCGACCTGATACTGTACTGAACCTGGCAATCCCGATAGATGTCAGCATGGATTGCGAGTTGGCCATGCCAACAGCTTTTCAACGACACCAGCTCCGCATATCCGACAATCAAACTGGGCAGGAGGCAGTTGTTTTCGCTTATCATAGACAAACGCAAGATGTCTGCAAAGATAAAGGAGAGATGAGATCACAGTTATGTATGTATGGCATTGGTAACTAGAAACGTCTATATTCAGTAAGATAACGTCTCCAAAAACGCAACATCACAGTGAAAAAAGGCAAGTGTCCATTATCCACACATCCTGAGCCTCCATATATATAAAAAAGCAAAAAAAAAAAAAAATGTCCGTCTGGTTCTGTTCTACAGCCGCTGTCCAGAGCTGCTTCTGCCGATTGCTTCTGAATTATAAGGATCGTAAGGCGGTCGCCCGTCGTAGTCGTCTCTATAAGATGATTGTAGGCTAACAGTGCTTGCGTTCCATGCCATGCTCGAATTATCCTGTTGCAATGGCACAAATGCACTTGAGTTGGAATTCCGTACATTGTCAGCATGTCTGCTCAAGGGAGCGGCACCGCTCGTGCTGAAGCCAGCACGTGTCGCACCCATGGCATATGAAGCCGACGGGTGTTGGCGACTTGCAGCACGCCGCCGGCGGGCAGCAACGATACCAAAGAGCGCACCAATGATACCAATGGCGGCAATCACGCCGACCACGGCACCAACGATGACGCCGGTATTCGAGGATGAACCGCTATTGGATTGGCTGCTACCTTGAGCATTTGCGTTTTGAATGCTTGTGGGGAGATCACTGACGGCAGTGACGGGTTGGGTCGCGATCTGACCACTGCCGACGACCACCATGGTACCATTGCTAGGGATTCCGTTGATGACTACGAACATGAGGCAAGGACCGGGGGTGAGGAGATTTGCGTTGGGGGGAACCTGGGCGACGTGCAGGACATACGACCCATCACTGTTCACGGTGTAGGTATTATTCAGTTGCAGGAAACGCTGGCCCATATTCATGGCATGGGTAGTGAAGCCGCCACGGGTAAGAACGACTGTGGTATTAGAAGCTGCAGCGTTTGCGGAACCGGTGTATGAGCTGGAAGGAACGGTGATGTTGAAGTATGAGCCGCCGTAGGAGAGGGTGGAGGGCATGCCGGTGGGTTTCGGACGGACGGAGGCGGAGAAGTAAGGTGGGTAGAAGATCTCGGCGGTGTAGGTGGTGGGGAAGATCGTGGTGGTGTTGACGTCGATGTTGGGATTGGAACCAGCAATGAGGACAGAGGCATCGGGGAGAAGCATTGCGCTAGAATGGTACAGACGAGCGATGTTGGACGATGCAAGACCAGCATTCGACCAGCGGCTGCCGCTTGGCATGTTGGGGTTGTAGATCGCAGGAGTGCCAACAGGGCCCGAAGCCAAGGATTCACCATAAGGCATGAGGTTGAAAGAAGGAGTCTGGCCAGTCGCCTGAGCGTATCCGGCAGTACCATTGAGACCTCCGTTTACGACCATCAGAGTGCCGTCTGGTAGGATGATGAACTGACCCATAGTACGACCCTCGAGCATATTGTCATCTTGCACGTAGACGGGAGAGGAGCCATCCTGAGGCTCGGGAGTGATGCGCTGGCAGTCTGCGGAGGCGGGGTAGGTCCAAGTGTTGTAATTCGGGTAAGAGTAGTTGCCCCAATACTCGTCCGGCATATCGGAACCGCCACAGAAAAGGACAGTTGGGGTCCAGTTGTTGGCAGGGGTTAAAGGCAACATGGCAACGGCACCAGATGCAGGGTATACACGCGCGACGTTCCCGGGCATGTTAGGCAGAGGGGTTTCAACGTTGTTGTCAGGATCCCAGAGAACTGGAGTGGGTACATCAATCAAACGAGTGGAACCAATGGAATGGTCACATACTGGTGGAGATGTTCGCTTGGATGAGCATCTTTCCAGAAGGCATGAGGTATGTGTGGGCGTAAGAGTTGAGACCCGAGGTGGTTATCATGAATTGCATGACGGTAGCATTGCCCCTCGACGGGTAAAACTCGTAGGTAGGTTCGGCAGCGCCTCCCTCATATGCTGGATCTGTGTTGGGGGTGTTCCGGTTGATATAGCCGCCGTTGACGAAACCACCTATGATGGCAATGCTTCCATCGGCAAGGGCTTCTGCGGCGGAATACCAGCGTTGCTTTTGCATGGAAAGAAGTGTTGCGTTGTCGAACCACTGACACTGGGAAGAGGCGAAATTGTCGGCGTCGGTGCATGGGTTGAGGATACGGATGGCTTTGGTGCCGTCGAAATCCTGGTAGGTAGCGTCGTATGCGCCAGACCCTGCGCTGTTCTTCACGGAGCCGATGTCTCCACCGGGGCCGACGGCGCCATTCCCACCAAAGGTAACGTATGAGCCATTAGGGAGATGCATTCCGGAAGCACAGAAAGTGTTTGTGTAAACGTCCATAAGCTGGGTCTGATGGGTATTGAAGTCCCTGTAGGGCTATCAGTGACGGGAGCCAAATGAACTCGGACTGCGGACCATACAGCACCCCACGCAGGGTGGCCATTGATTTGGGCAGCGTTGCCTTCGGCCTTGTCCAGGATGTAGACCTTTTCCGTGTTTCCGAGGAACATCTAGGAGGCAAAATGAACGGAAGAAGAAAGATGCAAGGAGGAGACGGACCATCATCGCACTGACTTGGGTGTCGCCCGCTTGCACGATCGAGCCGCCCTGCTGAGCAGCGACGGCAGCTGCCAGGCCCAGGGCGAGCCAGGGAGAGGAGGAGAGCATGACAGCGAAGGGAGTAAGGAATGAAGAACTAACTAAATGAGCGTGACAGTGCTAGTGTGGGTTGTCTCCACGCCAGATCGGCCGTCTCGCGGTTGTCTCAAAGATGAATGTCGCTTATAACAATTCACTTTGCCACGTCACTCTATTCTTTTCCCGTCTTTTCCATCTCCAATTCATCTTACTCTCACAACTCTTTCTTATTTTCTGTCCTTTGCATTCTGCTCAATAGTGAAATGTGGACCGTTCATATTCGGAGTTTGAATCTGAGTCGACTCATTGTTTAGTCGGAGATTAGTACGTTCAGGCTCCGTTGGTTATTTTAGTCGGAGACAGAAACAATGCGGCTCGCGCTCTAATCTGTCGAACATAATCGATTGGCCTATTCATCCACCAGTTCATCCTCCCACGTGTCGATTCTAGGCCACACCGCATTCAAGGATGAGGCGGGGCATCCGGACCCAGCGATTAGTCCAGGCTCATGCATTTCGACGAGTACTCGTTTCCACTGTTCCAGGAACTCCCTGTCCCCTTGCCTCGGCTCCTGAGTCAACTTGAAAGGTGTTCCTCGGATTGTGGCGAATATAACGGCAGATGGTTGCCGCATCTCAGCATGTGTAAGCTTAGGTTAAAGGTACCGAGGTCTACCTTTCGTGGGTGATGATTTTAGGTTGAGGTGTCTGACAGTATGGGCATCAATGTGTTGGATAGCAACATCTGATGGGCCAGGGCTTTCGGCCCCTTCACGACGTGAGGTAAAGAGGCACAATCATGCCTTTTGTTTCGCCGACGGTTTGACACAGGTTTGACTGGACGTCCACCGCGAAAATGCATTTTCATCGTTAATGTTCCGCCCTAGGGCCAACCTAATTTCCCATTGTCTAGACTCATAGCGGCCGTAAGCCGTCCAACCCACGCCCTCCACGCTTTATCTTGTGGGACTTCTTTGTTCTCGTCCCCAACTTTATCCCCACTCTGAAACACATCCCACCCATGGCTGAGGTCCAAATCACCGATACTGCAGTACGTTGCCCCCTTTTCTCGTGTCCTCCGAGGACCGACGGTGTCTCACTCTACCTTTGCAGAATGCCAAAGTGGGCGCTTTTCTTCTTCTTTTCTTCCTTGATGGTCTATAACGCGACGCGTGTTTTCCGATCAGAAGCGCAAGGGATTCTGGTCCAAGATCTTTGGCCGCTCGTCCAACGCGGCCGAGAAAAAGGACGAAGGAGGGTTCATGAACTCGGTGAGACACGACTGTTCGCGCGCGTCCGCGGTCGTTTACTCTCCTCTTTTTGAACCTTGCCGCGTCATCGCCGTGCATAGCTCATAAATAATGCGCGTCAAGGGGTCACGCATATCGCTGAGGACGAGGCGAAGAAGCAGGTCGAAGCGCAGTTGGAGAACAACGCCGGGTCACAACCTACGAACGCGACCACCCCCACGGCGAGCGCGGTGCCAGACCCGTCGACGGCAGCAGCGACTGCGACGACAACTCCGAGTGATGCTTTGAGCGCACCGACGAACTGGGCAAAGAGGATTGCGGATAGCGCCCAACAAAAAATGCAGGGTTTGCAGAGTCTGGGTTCGTGATGAGGATGCCATAATTTTTCATTTATATGAGGGTGTACTTTGTGCGGGCCAATGTGAATATGTTCTTGATTGTAAAGCCAGGGTGCACTTGGGCGTCCAAACGTAACCATGTTCGTCGCGACGACTCGGACATTCCGGGAAAGAGTAGCTGACCGCCTTGTCCACGAAGATGTCATCTCCTTCGTACCAACTATCCCTATGTTCAGCGGAGACAACCAGGAAGAACTGACTGAGGAGACGGAATGAGAGGACAACTGACACGAGCATGAACTGCGGCAGCGTGCTACATCGGTGAACCATTGGCTGGGACAGTTGTCAATCCTGCGATCGCAGTATTAGCTGTCTCCAATGTGTTGGGTTCAAATTAGCCACGGAGTTAAGAAGATCACCAGGTTTAAAAGTTGCATGCGAGGCAAGTCATATGGTACACGGCTCGAGCTCGAACTCGGTCATACAAGACGTACAATACCCAACGAAATTGCATCACTAAAAGTGGAGCTCCGCCCCGCAAGTGTCTCAGCAGAGACATGAGCGAGACTGAAATCCCCCTTTAGCGGCGCGCATTGCCCTCGGGGCGGGAGTAACCGTCGCGAGGGTGGTAAATGTGCCTCAACAGGTACCGCAACAACCCTCCTGCGTACGCGTTTTCCCTAGGGAAGAACTTGCCCGTCGAAATAGTATATTTGCTGAGATCACGCTCGGATTCGAACACCTGAACCTCCACTCCTGTGTTGTGCGTGTCGACAAGATCGACGAGATTGATAAAGGAATAATAAACGGCCTGATAACAGGTCGTGCAGTGAGCACGGGTGAAGTGGAACAGAATGTATAAATATGGGCTTGCCTCGCGACAGGCGTGCATGTCATCCGGGACGGGATCGATACGCACGACATGGCACAAATTCTGCCAGTTTCCGAGACTGTTCACGTCCGTCCCATAGACAGCGTTGAATTGTTTCACGATGGCGTCTTTGAATTTCTGGTGTGCCGTCTTCTTTTCTGGATGGTCCCTACCCCACCCGGACTCGTCGCAAAGACGGTAGAATTCCCATGGCGCGGACTCTGTGGCGTTGTACTGGAATCGAGGAGCGTAGTTGGCAAAAAACTCTTCAAGGGGGGATGGCGACTCGGGAGTTGAAGATGAAACGTGACGTTTTTTTCCACCACGTTTAGATTTCTAGGGCATGGCCAATGTCAGAAAAGAAACTCGTATAGCTAGTATGCGATCTACCTGTCTTCTTTTTGTGGGTAGCATGGTGAAGTACTTGACTTGTCGAGGTGGAAAGAAATTGGTGAGTGGTGGTGGGAAGGATACAACTTGAGAGAACCACCTTTGAACATGCGCCCTGCCAATTTCATGATCCAGATCACACGCCGTTGATCATTCTACCAAGTGGTGCTGAACATCCTCACTCGACGATATCTTGGCCAGCAACCCGTATCTGTCGACAGCGTGCAGTGTCACGGAAGCCTGAGGAAAGGATATCCGTGAACGAAGACCTCATTTCCTTTGCCCCAACTCTCCGGCCGAGTACGTGGATGATATGGATTGATAGCTGCCAACATTATTCCACGCACATGCAATCTTCGGCAGACAATTTCTAGACGTTTTTAAGAAACCATTTAGCTGGGCCAGAATTGTACAGTAACCGGGGATACATTGTAAAGATCTTACAACCACCTACATGTCGACTGGAAACATAGACAAGGACATGATCGAGAAAACAGTGTTCGGTGCATATGGTGGCGAAGTTTCGTAGTGTCATTACGTTTTGCCTCGAAGACCATCTATGCAAAAAGGGGAATGAAAATCATCAAGCCAACGCGTCGCTAACCGCGGAACTCCTTCTCGCCGTGTCACAGAAAAACACACAAGTGGGAGTGAAATCCTCGTTTAGCGGCGCTTTGCGATTCCGCGACGGGAGGGAACCGGCTCCGCGGGATGGAGAATGTGTCGCAGGAGGTATCGTAAGAATCCTCCTGCGTACGCATTTTCCTTTGGAAAAAACTTGCCTTGCGAGCGAGTGTATTCACTGAGGGCGCGCTCAGACTCGAAAAGTTGGACGTCTCTCCCTGTAACGTCCCTGTCGACGAGATCGACAAGGTTGACATAAGTTCCGCGGATGACCTGGATCGCCAGTTCGTACGAGTCAGAGACGCAAAAATAAAGGGGGACAAATGTGCTTGCCTCTCGACAGGCCTCCAAGTCGTCTGGGATCGGATATATGTTCACGATATGGCATATATTCTGCCACTTGCCGAGGTTGTCCTCGTCTGTCCCATAGATTTCGTTGAACTGTTTGACTAACGCATCTTTGAATCCCCGATGGGCGACCTCTCTTTCAGGGTTTTCACGTTCCCAGCCGAGCTCGTCGCACAGACGATAAAACTCCCGCGACGCAGACTTTGTGGGGTCATAGTCGAATCGTGGAGAGTAGTTGGAAAAAAATTCCTCGAGCGGCGACGAGCGGCGCTTCCCCCCGCCACGTTTCTGGGGAATATTTGGCATCAGATAACGGCTTGTGGGGCCCAAGTGCGGTTCACCTGTTTTCTTGATGGCATTTGTGGAACACTAAGGAGATGAAAAGAGACTTAGGGGTGCAGTGGTGAGTTTATAAGTTCGACCACTCACTGTGACTGCGGATGATGGTTACGCTTGGCTGACATCATTCTGTGAGCACCCATCTTGCTAACTTGCTGAGGATTCCAGGCTGTTCGAATGCGCCTGGCACTGTGTCCGGACGATGTTCCATGTGTTGGATGGACAATCGATCTGAATGTTGGTCTACCTTTTCGCAGAAGGGGGACCATGGGTGGTAGTATGAGCCTGAGATAAGACAAGATGAGATAATACTTTGCCTCGGCATCTCCTCACACGATTCAACTGGGTCACCGTTTGGAGTCAGCGCTCTCCTTCGCCAGCTTGTTCATCGTCGCCATGGTTCTTCTCCCTCCCATCAACTTCCCCAAGTGGCTCAGTGCCAACGCACACCTCCTCAAACCCCCTGTGAACAACTTTTGTCTGTACCGAGAGAAGGACTTTGTTGTCATGGCGGTTGGGGGTCCCAACGAACGGAACGACTATCATGTAAACGAGACCGAGGTCCGTTGTCATTAGCAGCCCCGCACTCGTTGCTCATGTACACATAGGAGTGGTTCTATCAGTACAAGGGGGGGATGTTATTGAAGGTAGTCGATGGGGAGACGTTGACGGATATAAGAATTGAAGAGGGCGAGATGTTTCTGTTGCCTGGTGAGACGGATCCTCATACTGCGTATCGTCGCTCATGTATCGATCGGACAGCAAATACACCGCACAACCCTGTGAGGTTCGCGGACACAATCGGGATCGTCATCGAAGCTACTCGCCCGGCGGGGTCGAATGGTGAGCTGGCATGATTTCCACTGACTGTGCTGATGGTGGTTCAGATTCGCTGCAGTGGTACTGCCGGGAACCTGTTCATACGAAGCCAACGATCATTCACAAGGAGAGTTTTCATGTGACGGATCTTGGAACGCAGTTGAAGCCGGTGATCCAGCGCTGGCAGAACAGTGAGGAGCTGAGAATCTGCAAGGAATGTGGCACAGTTGCGCCTCCCAAGTAGATAAAGAACGTCGTTCTAGTTAGTTCTGCGGAGCTTGAATAAACATGATCCTTGCCTGGATGTCCCTCGCTCGCATACCCAACCCGCGATGTCATAACATGCATGAGCTCCCCACTGCGGCAACAGAGCGCGCTCGTGTACAAGACATGCTTTTCCAAGGAGACCTCCAAGCAGAGCTCCAGACCAGCCCACTCTCCAAACATCTCCTGCACGGGCTTGCATACACCATTGGCTCCGCACTCGGTTCAGACCCACCCACGCACCAGGAGTGCCTTTCCGCGTTCACAGCCTCGGCCACCAACACGGGGCTCATGGCAGGCGCAAAAGCGTGGTCAAAGCATGCTCATAGATCGGGTGATGCCGATTCAGGCGTGGGGTGGTGGGGAGGACAGCCCAAGGGGCCGGTCGCGTCGATCAATGACCGTGCACTGGGGCTATTCAACAAGGTGATGGACAATGCGACGTGGCGGAATCTACACTGGCTACCACATCAGGTGCTGGTGTACGAGGCCAGGGTCGAAGAAGGGTATGGAATGCGTTGGTCTCAGTTGGTCGCCGGTGGATCTGTAGACACGCCGTGGATGTTTCGCGGGTTTGTAGAACCGATGATGGAAAATGGACACGACGTTGGATGGAGACACTAACTACCATGTTCTACGGAGTGACAACTAATATACGCGTGACGGTCGCGTGACCGAGGACTCGGCCTCCTTTGCCACCAAAAATCCACAGGGTCGTTCTTCGACTACTCTATAGCTTCTTGTTTTCTTGTCGGCCTGCACCGAGTCTGCATTCGAACATGGATGGTCAGCGCAAAAATGGTCGTTACGCCCATGCCAAGGCGATTCTTGGCTCACAACTCGTGAGCCGTCTTGCGGACACCAAGGTCTTGTTGGTCGGAGCGGGTGGAATTGGATGCGAATTGCGTCAGTCTTTATTACCACGACCGTGCCTTTCTGACACTTCTTTGCGTGCAGTCAAGAACATCGTCTTGACAGGCTTTGGTCACATCACACTCTTGGACTTGGATACCATAGACCTCTCCAACCTGAATAGACAGTTTCTCTTCAAGAAGAAGGATGTCAAGCAAAGCAAAGCCATGGTGAGCGCGACACTGATGGGCTTCTCTAGGCCGTGCTCAATCTGTCCCAGGTGGCAGCTCAGACAGCCGGCGCTTTTAATCCAAACGTTCGTATTCAACCGATCCACGCAAATATCAAGGAGCCCCAGTTCGATGTTGAGTGGTTCCAGTCCTTCGACATCGTCCTCAATGCCCTCGACAACCTCGGTGAGTAGATCCACGCTTCGACTACCCGACGCTGCATGACTTGCTGTGAACTAGACGCGCGCCGACACGTGAACAAGATGTGCATGGCAGCAGGTATCCCGCTCGTCGAATCCGGTACAGCGGGATACCTCGGTCAAGTCCAGCCACTTCTCAAGGTTCGTCCGTCTCCCCGAAGCGCCCAACTTCACCCACCTTGGTCTTAGGATCGCACGGAGTGTTTCGACTGTATACCCAAACCAACCCCAAAGTCATTTCCTGTTTGCACCATCCGATCGACCCCTTCGCAACCTATCCACTGTATTGTCTGGGCCAAGAGTTATCTCCTTCCGTGAGTCGATGAGCAGGCAAATTACTCGTTTTTGCTAATCGGACGTTGATAGGCAATTATTTGGAGAGGACGAAGACGGTGGTACCGAATTAGACGAGGCTGAGAAGCAGGGCGAAAATGGTCCGCGTCTTTCGTCACCCTGGGTCATCTTGCCGACTGACGTAACACAGCACAAGAGATAGCGGCATTGCGGAAAGAGGCTTTGGCTTACAAAGCTGTTCGCAATGCATTGCGCTCCCCGGAGACGACTGACGACGCAGCCAAGACCGTTTTTCAAAAGGTTCGTTTCGTCGCCAGAGATACAAATCGTGGTACTAAGTGTATGTATGACATGAATAAGGTCTTCAATGCGGACATCAAAAACCTGTTGTCAATGGCGGATATGTGGCGTTCAAGAGAAAAACCTACACCCCTTGACTTTGATGCCATCGTGGATCGCAGTTTTGTGGTGAAAGAATCCACTAGAAACGTAGCATCGTCCTTAAATTCCAAGGGGCAAGTCAATGGTTACGCTTACGGGAGGTCGGCGCCCTCGTCTAACGGGAATGGTGGATTGAAAGATCAGCGTGCGCTGACGCTTCAGGAAAACCTTGCCCTTTTCGTATCAAGGTATACTCTCATGGTTGTTCTATCCCAGTGTTTGACCCAAGACGCCCAGTACCAACTGCTTAGCATCGCGCGTGCGCGCTGGAGAGGAAACCATTTCGTTTGACAAGGATGATGATGATACACTCGATTTTGTCACCGCTGCCTCAAATCTCCGTTCGGCCGCATATTACATCGAGCGGAAGACGCGCTGGGAAGTCAAAGGTGCTATCTCCACGACATATATGGTTTACGCTTTGTTGACATACACGAACAGAAATGGCCGGTAATATTATTCCCGCCATCGCGACGACGAATGCTATCATATCGGGACTGATTGTTCTACAAGCTTTGCACCTCTTGCGCAAATCTTACACCTCGCTTAAGAATGTGCATGTGCAGTTCAAACCGGCCGTTCCGCTCAGCACGGTCAATCTCTGCGCTCCCAATCCTAAATGCGGAATCTGTCGAGACACGTACGCAAAAGTGCAGTGCGATCCTTCGCGTGTCACACTCGGCGAATTGGTAGACGGCATTCTTGGCGACGGCGAAGAGGAGGCGGGAGGGACCGGGAAACGAGATGTGAGCGTATACGAGGACAAACGCGTGTTGAGCGACCCAGACTGGGACGACAACGATGATCGAACGTTGGAGAGCCTAGGCGTGACGAGGGGCAAGTTTTTGACGATTGTTGACGAGGAAGGGGAGTGGGGGACGATTGCAGTGGCCGTGTGCGAGCTTCCGTGAGTGGTTTGATGTCGGGGTCGTGTTTCCGCTTTTTGGTGACTAGAATTTGTGACAGACCGAATCATCCGACCGACGCGCCAGCATTGATATTGCCGTCATCATTACCGAAGCCATCCTTCCATCCTCGACCGTCTACACCTGCTCCCGCGCCATCGCGGAAGCGGTCCGCGCCAGACGACGATGTCGCCGAGATCGAACCCTTGGCCAAGAGAGCAAAGACCAACGGAGCGTCGTCGTCATCACTAGAGGTCGGGAGTCCAAGTAAGAAGAGAAGGCTGGAGGAGGACGGGTTGGTCATGTTGGACAGTGCCACGGACAAGATCGAGAATGATGATGTCATCGAGATAGATTGAGAGTTGATGTTTTGGGGCGCTGTGCGGTTCCCTCTGTCTCGTCGTCGTCGGTGTCTTTCTTGTCGTCATGCTCACGTCGCTACATATCTCGTATATCTCGGGTTTTACGAGACGAGGTTTGTTGACTTGATGACTTCCCACAGTTCGAAACCGACTTTTGTATCTGCCTCATTGGCATCGACCTCGAACATCAACGTTCTACGACAAGGGAGAGGTATCCAAATACCTCCTAATGACCCTGCGGCGTCCTCTTGAGGCACGAGCAGGCCGATGGTCCGACTGGTGGTAGCGACGCTGGTCACCTTGCTTACCTCGCTGAAAGTGTCCAGCAGCTCGTCCAACAACTCTTGGGTGAGCGACACGCGCAAGTGGACTCGCAATGCGCATCCACGCGCAAGGATCGTGGTTGTATCACCGACGCCACCACAGACGACGGTCCCCGCCTTGAACGGCGTGATGACAGACTCGGTGGATCCCTGTGAGAGGGATTTGTTCAGGCACGGAAGCGAGGCTGACCCTCCGATGTATACGATATCGTCGATATCGTAACGTTCAATCTCGGCGCGCTCGGAGAGTTCCTTACCACCAACGAAACTGCCCGGATCACTCAAGAACATCTATAAACAGCTCGCGAGCGACATCCCTGCCCTTTCCCCTCGCAAAACAAGGACAGTCACCTCTTTCCCTTTCCCTTTCCCTCTCCCCTTCTTTTTTCCCTCGTGTTGCTGACACCTTAACCATACCCTTTCTCAAATCGTGACAGCACCCATCCCGGGCCAGAGACCTCATGCCCTCGCCAAAGTTGGCGTCCTCTGGCTCAATATCTGGCTTACTGTCCGCTCCCACAAAGCCAACTCGTATGCGAAAAAGGAATGAGGATCTTCACAGACACCATCTGGAACTGTGCCAATGATACTGGACGTGGTGTGCTCTTTTTCGTGTGGGGCTCCTGGCACAAAGTATGCGTGAGCAGTTGCGAATTGACGAAATACGCCCTTTGTCGTGCGTGTGTCGGGGAAGTGGGATGGTTCCTGACGCGAATTCGTATCTGCTCGGGTGGTCAGAGCTTGAAGAAACATCTTGTGTTGAAGTACGTCCACATCTTCACCCTTGGGCCTTTGTCTGGTTCAGACTGACGTGGCTCATTGCCAAATCTGCACATCCATCTCCTCTCTCTTCACATTGTGGTTTCCTTGGCAAAGGGCACTTCGAATGGGCGAACGAGTGGTTATGAGGAAACAACAGGGGTGTGATTGACTGGACAGTATTTGGAATCTCGATGACAACTGTGACAGCCTCATCAATAACTGGATAATTTGTTGCATGTGTGCTTTATAGTATACGAGCCATGTCTTTGAACATTTCGAGTGGCACAGGATGTAAGGAACTAATTGAGTTTGTCCACTATATTTTTCCATGACTCTTTCATGTTTGTATCAGAAAGCGTGAGTCATCTGTCATCCCAATAATATGCCCTTCAAAGTACTATATAATTGCCCATGTGTAGATGGATTGATTATAAGGTCACATGCCCGAGTTTGGCCAAGCAACAAGCCCAAGTAGAGTCGTTGAGCCTAAATTCTTTGTCCGAAGGGAGCACGGTTGTCCTGGCTTCCATACATCGCTCTTAAGGCAACGCAAGCTAAGATCATTGGCTCCGTGGGGCTCTCACGGTGGAGTATCTGATCAATCAATCCTTTTGGCGATGCGTGACACCTCAGGTGATGGACCGGTTTCGTGGTAATTATCCCGAGATGTTTCATCGCAAGGATGTCGGGTCCTTGTACAATCGCAAGTTCTCGGAGATAATTTGCACAGACGACGATCGATCCTCCCGCGGTGGGCGCCGCCGCAATGCAATTGCGAGAGAAACCGATAATCCCGGGTATGGGTCGACCGGTGCATGTGAAATGATTGATTGGAACGACGAGCCGACCTGTCTCATATTCAGCCCAATAACCTCTCTCGCTGCCCAACACCATGATGATCTCCGTCGACCAAGCATTCAAGGGATGGCACCCCGGCGAACGGGCCATCCAAAAGTTGATGTGCCTCCCAGAGCGTGTATCCATCGGTGCGATCGTCAACAAACTCCCCAATCAGCATCGTATATTCCATAGCACCCGTTTGCACTATGTCCCGATCACGACCCTGGACGACGAGGGTCGACCCTGGGCGTCCATCCTTTGTTCGTCTCAGGGTACACCGGGATTCATCCATTCCCCGTCGAACACCGCACTTCACATCCACGCACGTGTGTGGCCTGGGGATCCTATTTCCACCACCCTTGCCCATCTTGATGGTCGGGAGGACAACCTGTTTGCATCGGGGCTCGGTCTCGAGCCGAGTACGAGTCGAAGGAACAAGTTCTCTGGCCGAGTGTCGCATGCCAGTTTTGATGGTGGTGATCTGACACTCGAATTATCGGTCTCCCACGCAATGGGGTACGTCTTCCTCCGACGCGCTGGCAACTTTAATTGACGTGCCGCGGCTGCTGGTCGCGCGTAGGTTGTGTCCAAAGTATATCAAAGTAAGAGTCCTCGAGCCGAACCCGAACGTTGCGCCGCGCGTCGTTCACAACCAGTTGCACCTGATACAAGGGGCGAGACTACCAGAAGATGTCATTCAGTTCATTCATCAGGCCGACACAGCCTTTCTAGCCACATCTTATGTCGCCAGGCCCGAGGACGCGGACGTTCACCCATCACGTGTTGGTACCAATCATCGCGGAGGGAGACCCGGCTTCGTTCGTGTGCGTCCAGGGGACGGGAGAACTCTCGTGCTCCCAAACTATAATGGTACGTATTTCCCTGATGCAACGGTGTATTTTCTTGTGCCATCGTCCTCATGCCAGTGCTTCCAGGCAATCGCACGATGAACTCTCTAGGAAACATCTTCATTACCCCTTTAGCAGGCATTGTGTTCCCTTCCTTCTCCACCGGTACGGTTCTCTACGTGACCGGGAAAGCCGAGACGCTGTTTGGAGTTGCAGCAAGAAAACTCATGCCTCGTGTAAGCGCCGTCACCACCATCTACGTAACGGGCTTTTCCTTTGTCGAGAATGCGATGCCCATACGCGAAACGCCTGACACGGTGGAAGATAGTCCATACAGTCCTCCCATCTGCTACCTGTCAGAGGAGAAACCGCCGGAGGCTCCGTACGAGGACGTCGCTTTGTCACTTGTCAAGACGCGTGTGCACAACGACACGTTGGCGACGTTCACGTTCGAAGCGTCGCGTCCCGTGCAAATACGCGCGAGTCAGAACGCCGTTCTTGACCTCTCGCACTTTGTCCGACAACGTGCTCGTGAACTCGTGAACTGGACGCCGAATACCTGGGCCGAGAGTGACGATTGTGTACGTACCTGGACCGTGTCCGCCCCACCCACCCCGGTATCCCTAGCTACATTCTCACTCACGATCCGGTCGATCGAACATGGACTCATCACGCCAATTCTCCATCGGCTCGCGCACAAGGTGGATCCGAATCGCAAGGGTAAAACCATCGACGTTTCATCTCTGGGAATCGTCGCACGGCTGCGCGGCGTGGGGGGGACTCTTCCAGTGCCGGAGCCCCTTGCGGCATGCGATGGGGGCCGTCGCTTACTCTGGATCGCGGGAGGAATTGGGCTGACGCCTTTCCTCGGCCTGACGCGCCATGTCGTCAATCTCGCGCGGCGCACGTATGGCGTCTGGGACGTTTCCCTCGTCATTTCGTCGCGCGAGCCAGAGGTGATGTTGTCCCTCGTGCATGAGGCCTACGTGGGTCGGGAGGACGTTTCCGACCCCAGAGTGGGCGATCATGATGGTAATGATCGTCCTCCGGTTGATTTGACGTTTTCGATTCATCTCTTCACCGATCGTGCTCCCGCGAACCCGCAACGCTTGCCGGCTTCTGTGTCGGTGACGTTACATGAGGGGCGCATCGATGACAATGGGATGTTCTTTGAGAGCGTGGGCGCGCGTGAGCGGGAACCGCACATCTGTGGGCCCCTGCCATTTGTGCTCAATGCAATGAAGTCGCTTACCGCGGCTGGGGTAGATCCAGAGAGTGTACTCAGAGAGCGATTCACATATTAGGAAGTTGTGTAGGTTGAGCGATCGGAAAGTTGTTACGTACGTTCGAACAATGAACTCACGCTCGTACATGTCCGCGGAAGGATTTTAAGATCATTATCATCGACATCATCGAGGCATTGAGATGAGCTAACAACTTTTCGTTTCTTCTACTCCTATATTTAAATACACAACATGTTTGCATTTCATTGACCTTACGGCGGTGTTCGATCAAGCCCCAACCTTGTGGAGATCAGACAGTTATATTTCCCGGGAAAAGGACTAGGACCTACTCTATGGTGACCTTAGGGGGGTCGCGCGGCGACAGACAAAGTGCCTGCTTTGGTTTTCTGAACAGCATCCAGTTGGTCCATTTTCTCCATCCAGCGAAGAAGACGGGGGCTAAGTAATTCCCCCTCTGGTATGGCCTTGAGATCCGCCAAAAGTGGGAAGAGGAAAAAGTCGGCCCATGTCAGTTTCTCGCCAAAAACGTATCCCTCTGGGGACATGTTGTCCTCGGTCATCTTGAGAAATTTACGGAGCTGATCGACGCCATCTGCGATGTTGCGGCGGACCTCATCATCGGATAGTATGCCTTCGTCGGTGGCTGCGACGCGGGGCTTGACGACGCCCTTTTCCACAGCTGGGAAGCCTGTGAAAAAGTGGAGTATCAGAACCCATCAAAATCCCGCAGCGCGCGCGCGCGTCCGTTATCAGATCATCTACCCACCGTGTGCGCCTACGAAGCTGACGAATTCCCACATCTGCTCAGCGATGAGTGCGTGTCCGTCGCCGTCGGCAATGTTGAGAGTGGGCTCTGGTGCGAAGCGATCGATGTAACGCGCGATCGCCTGAGACTCTCTCAGTTTGAGGTCGACATTCTTGCCGCCGATTTCGTGGATGATGAGTGTGGGCAAGAATCCGAACGGATGGGTCTTGTAGGCGGTGTCGGAGTGTGGTACGACACGGACCTGGTTAAAGGCAATGCCTTTGTAGGTGAGTGCGAGTGTGATGGAGCGAGTGAATGTGCTGAAGGGAGTGCCGATGATGGTGAACGGGGGGGACGCCATGGCTAACGATGAGGAGAAGAGGAGGGGAGATCAGATTCTTAACTGCCTCGGTAGTGTGGGGATGGATCGCTTCATCTTGACATCAAAACATCCGACTGTTACACATCTTTTCAGTCTCGCTTGTCCCCACACGCCCGAAGCGATACAATAAAACAAACACATTTGTTCGGATTGCACACTGGAATTTACTGATTTGCGACAATCATTGAATAAAAACTTTGGAAACGTGGGAATGAAAATTGAACGCTGCAATTCACGATGTCGCTATTTCGCATCAACAAGCTTCGAGATCAATTCCTCTTTGGAAAGGTGTTGTGGTTCACGAGCGGATCAACATAGTATGATAGTACATACTGAAGAGAGCACTTCAGATCGCACATTCGACAGATGTTAGCGAATAAGCTTGCCTTTAGGCTTTCGGGACCTCGGAGTCGCTCAGTTTGTCGTAAGGGCATGAGGCTGGCTCGTTTTCGTCCAGCCGGAAGTACTGCTTGGACTCACGGGATCCAGTGTCACCGTAGTTCTTAAGCTCAGGGCTCACAGGGATAGGGTCGTATTTCGCAAGGAGGGCACGAACTTTGGCGAGTGCTCCAGCGCGCTTCGCAGCGGTGCCAAACGGACTGTCGAAGATCCACTTGGGTTGGAACACTACGGTGAGGCCGGGTGTGTAGCGCGAGCGACGGACTTGGTGCGCAGGTGTATGGATTACGGTGAAGAATGCCTCCCCGCCAAAGCAGAGGCACACTCGCGGGCCATGGCTTCGTGTCCAGTTTGGCTATGCCGTTGAGCAGCTCCCAGAACAATCTGTTGTAACGTGTTCGTACCAAGGTTGTGTGCTTGTGGCGAATACGCGGTCAGCGCAGTGGCCAGAGATCGGATGTGGCGGGAGTCGGAGAGGTCATCAGAATCGATGAACAAGTACAGCTGATCATCAGTTTTGAAGCCCTTGGTAGCGTAGATGCATGCGAATACGAGGTCTTTGTCGAGCAGCACCTTCTTTGAAATCATCATACGTCTCATGCTGCCAAGTACCTTCGGAGAAGGCTTCTGCAACTTGTGCTCTACAAAACGCGTCAGCATACCTGCATTTCAGCGGGAGGGTCAATTTGCTTACCTGGTCAAGGGTTTTCCGCCATATTCAGTGGTCTCCCCTTTGAAAACGGCGCGTATGGCGCTCTGCAAGACTGGGGTTCAACTCTCGAAATAGTCGGCATCGCTGTGGAGTAGACTAACGGCGCCAGAGGTGAATATGTCTCCCAGTCTCCTAAGAACACTGGGAAGCTTGACGCCACATTGGCGAAGAGCGTGAGGAGAACCCCACCGAGAATTGAAGAAGCCAAGGAATAGATGTCGAACATGGGGAAGAGAGAGGATCTGCTGGTGTTTATTGAACTCAATCATCGCGCTATTTAAATCCCTGGCTCTCTGGAGAAGATGCATACTCCCGCGGTGCGCAAGAACACCTTCGTTGGGATTGCCCATCTTGGTGTCAGTTGCAGAAACGTGAGCGCTCACACACACTGTCAAGTTACTCCAACAATGAAACGACAGAACACCATAACCCTGGGTCGGCTGCGTGTATCTAGCCAAGTTCAACCCACTCCACTGTGCTGATCCAAAACCAGGCTGATTCCGGACATTGCGGAACTAGCGCGGGAGAACGGATCAGAACTTTCCGTGAACCATCATAGTTAGGCACATACATTTTATGTATGACCTGGTTTCGAAATGGAATTCACAACTTGGTGTCATCAGCTGTCAGAAAACCTGTGAATGTTTTCCAGGGCGTATAAACCGAATGGAAATGCTTTTTTGTTGGGGAATGCTTCCGATTCGGTATCCCCACATAGTTTCCAAATTTTCCGACGTGGGGCTGCGAGCACGGCAGCTGCTGTCTAATCACAGTGGAGACAAATAGGTATTGTTGAACTAATTGGTGTCAGTCATGGAATGCAGACAATGTTCCCCTGGCCATTAAGCTGACAACACTTCGACCTCGATTGAAAGAACAGAGGCCTCGTACAGAGCACCCGGTTCCCTGTGTTACACCCTAGATTTCTCAGTTCCGGATTATAACCTGTAGCACGGCAAGTGAAAGGATGGACGTTAATCATACCATCTTACCTCTCGAGTCGGTGGTTGGGTTCAACGAAGTAACCTCCCTTGGGAGCCCGCGGCTTTGGATCAGCACCACAAAGAAAGAACAAATAGCTCCGGGTTGTATAATGCCAGACAGATGAATTGTTTGAGAACCAACAGACCTGAACATGGAGACATCATGCCCGCCATTTGACACGAAAGGGTTTGACTCCAAGGGTGTACGACGACTAGTAAGGAACCACTGGCAAGTTTGTGCCAGTGGTACTCTGTGAGAAGTTGAATGCACCTTCGACTCATGTGTCATTGAACTTACTCTCACGGTGATCCTGGAAATTACAGTAATTGGGTTGACGGTAAATCCGGTCCGAACACACTCTCCTGCAACTTTCACAAAGCAAATGATCAAACGTAACCCTTGAGTTTTGTCTAACACCATCCAGATAATTCCTAAAACATCTACATATCTCGCATATCATCTTCCTTGTCTCCCAGACTCATCATGTCAATGCGCCTAGAATTTCTCCTCTCGGCTCTTACCTGACGTGCGTGAAGTGACGCGTACCCTATCCTAGTAGGAACTCAATCTCTTACTCGATCGTCTTCCCCTGCAGAACTTCTGGGGTATGCGCCTGACAACGTTCCCGTGACTTGTCCTGACTCCCAGGTTTGATTACTTGTCAACAAACAGTGAGTCCATCTACCAGGTCGGTCACATACCTGATACCCGCCCATGTCCAAATACACATACCGAGCCGTGTATGTAGGTTACGCGCACCATGTCTGATTTGGGCACGCCCTATGTCTTCCGGTCCGTTCACGTTCTTTCTGATACCAGTGATGCCTTCCGCGCGGTCAAGAGTGACACCGAGTGGTACTACTTCAAGTGGGTATTTCTCCGGGTTCAGCTCTCCACCGTCCTGAGCGTGCCCTAGAACTATTTCTGTTTCTGACCAAGGCATTAAAAACAACACTGACCAAGAGTCTACTATACCGGGCAGAACCCCGACTTTGGTGTCCAAAATCTCTTTGACGCCATCGAAGCAGGCGACTACCCCAGCTGATTGGAAAATCCTGACCCTGCAACGGGCTGAAAACTACAGATGCTAAGCACCGATCTTGATCGAATTCAGAATCCCAGGACCGTGATTGACTTGGCATCAGACAACATTTTTTAATCTCACGAAAGGTACACCGGTCACGATTCTAACAGTTAATTCCGTGGAGCAGCTCCAAGATGAGATCCTACCAAGAGATTGGCCGAATTACGTGCAAAACCCATGAGACCGCTCCACGTTCTGGAAAAAGAACCTCTCACCTGGTTTGCATTCTTGTTCTAATCTTAACCCGCCGTCTAATGCCCTCCCTTTACTTGAGCCAACCGAGGACACAACACTCCAGGCACGTTTGTTCGCATACGGCAGTTAGTCTCTCCGGGCTTTTCGCTTCTCTTCACAAACCCAGATGTTGAGCACTACCGCACCGGTATTAACTCCACCGACGGATTTCGTTGTTTTCCGCAAAATCCTACTGACACATGGAGCTAGGTCAACTGCCCCTTAGATCCTGTTGGTCAGTCACCATCGTGCTTCGCGTGGTAGAAAAGCTTGAGCTAAGCGTCTTGTCTGCATCAACAAACTTTCTCCGGGATGATTGCATGAGCTTTGATAACCAGGGCAAGCGCCCCAACTTCTGGTCACAGCAAGACATGCTCAACTTGGAGGTTCGCCCTAAGACGACGATAACCATACCATCTGGGTCGGCGGTGCTGTCAAGTGTCTCAGCACACCACCAAGCAAGACTTTGAGCTCCCCAGGATCTTCGTAAGTGGATACTGCTCTGAACCCCGATGCGGTGGAATGGTCCTCTCAGACTGACTAGGAGCACCTGATCTACGACGACGTCTGGCACATGGGTCAAGCTACCGACATGAGCGTCGTCAATAAGCAACTCAAGATCTTCCAGCATGCGAACGAGACTTTGGGGCAACTCATCGCACAGGATTTGAACGTGATCATCTCGGGAACAAAAACATTGCAGCTATAAAAGGATTCATTACGATACCCTTTTCATAATACATCCACATGGCTCATATTCCTCGTAATTGTTGGCCTCACGTATAAATTATATGGGCAGTACAGTCGACACCCTCTTAACCCATACCCTTCGGGATAGCCCCACAAGTATGGGTTATAAGGGGGTATGGGTTATTCGAGAATGCCGTAATAGACTAATAGTCGAGGTCTTCTTTTTGATGTGGGTCATCGAAGTCGCCCAACCTCCATTGTAAGTAGGAATTCCCCGACAATCAACTGATCTCGTAAATCCCGAAGGAATGAACCATCTTTCAGATCAATTATAGTTAAATAGGTGCACACTACATTTAACTCTAGTGCCTCGTGGAAACCGGAACTTGGCTTTAAATCATACACCCAGTCCCAGAGACCAGGAAACGATTTCTTCACTTTCCCATGTGTCCTTCTCTCCATCCGGCCCCTGATGCTGCCACACGACCCGGATACCAACCGATGCATCCACCAGGACCCTGGCCACTCGTTCCACGTTGGTGACAACCGAGGGCATGATGCGAAGCCCAGCGGACGCCACCGTAGAAGCCAGTCCACCGAGAGATGTGATAGTCGTACGCGAAATAACAGTGCCAGGCCGGAATATGTAAACAGCCAAATTCCCGTCCGACTGAGACGCGACTGACAATAATTCCACCTCGACGCGTCCCTTGAAGAAGAAGAAAGGGTATGGCGTCATTAAGTAAACGGAAACCAAAGCCAATAGTGGGGACGTCGGACATCCGCAAGGGTTCATGCGTACCTTCATATTTCGAGTCTGCGCTTCGAACGAGAACAAGCCACTGCCAGCGTTACCATCGCGGTTCGCCCACTTGGCGCTGCAGTAGCAGAACCGGAAGGGTTGGGCTGCACGGTCCGTTTGGCCTTCCGTGGTTTGGGATTTGGCGAGTTTGGACAGGAAATGTGCGGCGTTGAGCGTGAACGCATATGAGACCCGTTCAAACTCTTCAGGAGATGCGAAATTATCGGCTTTACCACCTACACACCTAAATTGTCGTGGCGCTCTGGATTCAGCCCACGGATTCAGCTCATGAATGAGGATCCTACCATATACATGCCTTGCAATCTGCAAGCGCCGAGACGAGTTCGGTGTCTCGTTCAAAGTCCCAGATGGAGAGGTCCTCCCGGGTGATGATCGTGAGTTTTTGAATGATGGCCGTTTTCGCCTGATCCATGTGTTTCCCGTCGATCGATGGCGGACGTCTTCCGACGACGGTCACTTTCGTGATTCTGTTGTCTACTAAAGCATCGAACAAGACATGCTTGCCTATGAAACCGGTTGCGCCTGTGATGAGGACGTGCATGGACGGTGTGGTGCGGGATTGAGCGTCAACGTTGAACGTTGAACAGTGAACGCTCGGCGCTTAGTAGCGCCTTGTCTGATGGATCGTGCTGTACTAGAATGCAGGACGTAGCACAGTGTTCATCACAACCAATCTGAGCCATTCGTTCGGGTGGGATGAGGCGCTGGGCGGCGGTGGCACTGGCACTTCAGCATACCGTATCAGCGACAATCACCGCCGCATGATGGATTATCTCGTGCAAGTCGATCCAATCGTAGCTCCAAGATGCACACGGGACCAAGCAAACTGGAACTGCTTACTACGGCGGTGAACCTACCCTTGGCAAGTCGATTATGGTCACATTCCATCGTTTCCTTATCGACCGTATCTCAGTTCTGAAGGCAACTCTTTCCCTCACAACTCCCTGCTATCTCGGTGGTACCTGGTCCCTCTATCGCACACCGCCTCTACCCTGAGGCTCCACTGCCTTTCAGGCTGATACTCACCCTGAGTAATACTAATACAGCCTTCTCACCCGCAGCAGCCCCTGTCACACAATTATTGGGGGTCGACGCAAAGAATATCCGAGAAAGGTGTGTCTTGCCCGGGTTACTCTTTTCCATCATCAACATCCAGCCACTTCCGAATAAAAAACTTCCGCCTATGCTGACTTTGCTGATATTCTCCGCGCGTCCCTGATCCGCCAACTGCCACCTGTCAGATGTGCAAACCTCAATTCTCTCGTTTTCATCTCGCCGCTCGATCCCGAACGCAGACCTCCCCCCATATTCGCGGTAAATGCGGGCGTATATAACGACGACAATCTGAGGTATTGGATGGATACGAGGACTGGGAGGTTCTTCTCGGCGGCGGAGGTGAGATGCTCGGTAGAAGGTGTCGATGATTATATGCAGTTATTCGTGCATTCAATGTCTATGATTGATCCCTTCGTTTCTAGGCTATTGTTTGTCAGGTTATGACAAAAGCAAAACACTCCCACCTGGTCGCGATCGTGAAGCGTGAGTCACGTTGATTACTTCCCTCGCTTTGCGCTTCTAATGTCATTTTAGTACTCGGAGCGGAAAGCCAACCGCAACCCGCAATATTTCCGAGGGCGTGGCACTGAATTTCCCGAATACTTGGAAAGTATGTGCGCATTTTGCGTGTCTCATTTCTTACTCCATTACACGGAAAACCAGGTCCCCACCGTGTTGTATCTCAAATGAGAAGACGCTCTCAACTCGACTTTAGTGGTCTCCCTGATGAGCCCGATCCTTCGATATTGAGTCGCGAAACGTTATCTTACCATTTTGCTGAGTTGTTGAAAGGGGACAAAAGCTTGATCAAGCACGAATGTTTACGCTTCGAGAAGTTGCCCAAACCCGGCGCGCTGGTCGCGATTGTCGCCGAGCTCGTGTCTAACAACAGGTGCGTTCGCATTCAACTCGACTCGTTCATATCCTCGGAAGCGTGTTTCTATTCCACAGGAAGAAACAGAGGTCAGGTCCGACGGGGCGAACCGTATCATTTGCCCACTGGCAGCTCCATCTGTCGGGCAGCTGAAATGAACGGCGGTCAACAGCACTTTAGCAACTAAGCGAGCGCTTTCATTGGCTGATGCAGCCTTGTAAGCGATCCCAAAGTGTGTCTTACAGCATGGATTTCTTTATTTGGTGGGCCCGGCCCAATGCTGGACCGATTTTGAAAAGAGTCGCCTCACTGGTCTTTGTCTCTCAGGCTGTCTTGCGAGGGGACGGCCCGAAAGAAGGCATTCCGTTCATTGACGACTACGTCCTATGATACAAGCGCTGTCATCGTCGATTATCTCTCACCGAGTTCTCAGGCATCAAATGTACGTCATTTGCCTCTCCGCGTGAGTTATGGGTCGTTTGTTACCACTCGGTGCTTTTATCGGCTAACAACTTTCAGCTTAAAGTTGCACTTTAGCCGGGACAAAATCACTAATTAGACCATTATATATGGTCAAGACATCGAAATTAGATGCTCAGATCAGCGAATGAGAGGGCTCAAATTGGGTGCCAGTGAGAAAGAGTGTTAACGTTACTCGTCCACAACACGACCCTTCGGTCAACCGGCGGTCATCGACGGCTTTGAATGTAACATGACGTCTGTCGTGTATGTAAGCTTCCATTCAAGTTGCCATCACACTGGCGGTGCTTCTGTTATGTTGAAAAAGACCTAAACAGAGCTAAACGAGCACGTAACTTGTAATGCTGGCCATGCGCCGCCCGCGTAAGATAGCCGTAATCACGACCCTTCGGAGCCTTATAAAAGCTAGGGTAGTTGGGCTGTTCAACTTCAGACTCCAGCTTCCCGTCTACCACCCACCGCGACTTTTTCGATACCAGTCACTCTTTATACCTCGCTCACAATGCGTGTCCTCTCTTTCATCCCTGCTTTCCTCCTCGGAGTCACTAGCTTTGTTGCTGCCGTTCCTGTTGCTTCTCCTGGAGCCAGCGATGTACTGCCCACAACATGTACTGGTGGTAGCACTGGCGATGACGCCGCTCTCCAGCCCATCATCAGCATTATTGCTAACGCGACCGCATCAATCCAGCCCTTCTGCGATCAGCTCAGTACGTTCATTACAGTTGTGTTCTGATGCCTCTCTGACACCTATCTAGCCTCCGCCAACACTGGCACCCCTGATGCTGACGCGGTCGCTGGCATTGTTGTTCATATTGATGCAGTTGTTTCGAACACTGTTG
The DNA here is from genome assembly GCA_038090955.1 of Xerocomellus intermedius. Classification (NCBI taxonomy): domain Eukaryota; kingdom Fungi; phylum Basidiomycota; class Agaricomycetes; order Boletales; family Boletaceae; genus Xerocomellus; species Xerocomellus intermedius. Next base: position 32,404 of record JBBPNP010000173.1, read on the forward strand.
CGCAACTGCAGGCGGCGGCCAAAGTTGACTTGACTGGTCTTGACCTTACGAACCTCTGCTCGACCATTTACGCTCTCCTTACCGTGAGTGCATTCGTGACATTGGCAATCGAGATTCCTGAATAACGTTTGTTTTATCAGTTGGTCTTTACTCTCCTGACCACATTGGTTGCAATTGTTCTAGCGCTTGCTGGTGGCGCTGTTGGCACTCTGCAAACCGTCATCTGCAATTTGCTGTATGGGTGTTTTTTTGTATCCTCGTCTCTATTTACTGAAGTTGCGTTCTTTAGGAACTCTCTCACTGGCCTCGTAGGCTGTCTCCAGGTCTTCGTCGTTGCATCCGTGACCGGTGTTTTGGGCCCTATCCTTGATCTAGTTTGCGGCCTTGTTGACCTGCTGTTGAGCATTGTCGGTGGACTTAATGTTCTCGTCGGCACTACCGCTTAAGCTGTAGGCATTCTGGGAAAATATTACGTTGCGCATGATGTCGTAGGCATGTGTAGTTGGAGGTGTTATCGATTCAATAGACTAGATTTTGATCCATGAGCTCCTTCAAGGCTGAGGAAATAAGAGTTAGGTTGTGGCGTACAAGGGTGTTGTTTTGGTATGTTGCTCGTGGTGATGGGCACTAGCATTCCCCTGTGATTTTGATTTTGTCCTGCATCATCGAGTGATCAGACTTCGTCCGTTTGGTGAGACGTTTAGTCTGTTCGCTGATGTTTAATTTTAGATTGGAAGCCGCATCAGTCGACTTAATCCCATAATGTATTAGTCAATTTCATGAACTTCATCAGGTTTTCCTAATAATCTCATAACGTTACGAGAAAGTCGATCGTATCACAACATACGACGAAATTACAGCCTGGGTTTGATCATATGTTTGATACTATCAGGCTCAAGCACAGATTGTGGGTAAGGCAACTGTGTCGTTCTCAGGTGTTCACAACCCCCATCGACGGGAAGTACTTGACCTGTAATGTACGACGCTGCATTACTGAAGAGAAAGACCGCAGCATTTGCAACATCATTCGTGTGACCGATGCGGCCAAGAGGATAGGACTTGTCTTTGCTGCTTAATTGATTGGAAAGCCGAGACATGCCTTCTGTATTTCCGATCGGTCCTGGAGCGATGACGTTAGAGCGCACACCTCGGGGACCCTCTTCGACAGCTAGGACCGCGGAAAGAGCGTCCACTCCGGCTTTGGCGGCCGAAACATGAACCTGATAGGGTGTCCCTAGCATAGGATGAGTTACTGCGTGGGGTACAAAAACTTATGGTCCACCATTGTAGTGCAACGTTGCGCTAACGTGAATGTACGAGCCGTGCGATGCACGGATATGTGGCAATGTGGCCTTGACAGTGTTGAATGTTCCAATCTATAATACCGATTAGGCAATGGTGTAGATCGATGAGCAGCGGAACGTACGGTATCAATTTCCATGACGGTTTTAAACGCGTTCTCCGACATCCCATCAATGGACGCAAGGAAATTGCCTGCTGCACCTGTTCCGACGATCGTTGACAAGCTCGGCGGAAGAACTTAAATTTGCCTACCGCAGATGACAAAATCGATTCGCCCGAATTTCGCAATCGTTTTAGTGACTGCATCCTTGAGTTGTTGAGGTTGTCTCACATCGGCTTGTGCCGGTATGCATGTCTGCCCTGTGGCTCGCGAGAGCTCATTGGCACTTTCCGTGAGTCTCTCGAGGCTGATGGATAGTCAGCCGGATGTCCTAACTCAAACGGAAGCGCTGGGGCTTACTTTCTTCCTACGATGACTGCACCAGCCCCGTGTCTCATCTTTACCGTCCGTGAGTCTGAAGTTCATTCGCGGACGTAGCGTGGAGTTCGACGTACAATGGCCTCCGTCATCGATTTACATATCCCAGACCCACCTCCCGTGCAGAACAAGACTTTTCCTTTGAAAACATCTGGTCTGAATACATCGATTGAACTCGCCAAGGGAGCAACGACAGGCCTAGAAGTCATCGTTAGTACAAAGGATATGGTGATCTGCTGGCTTGCTCAAAGCTGTGTTGACCGGCAAGCTTGCCGACCTTCCGTGTTGATTTTCCATTCACGTGACCAAAACGCGTCGCGAATATTGCGGTGAACTTTATTTCGTTTTGTCTTGTACCGCCAGTTTGCCAATCCCGGATTTTGAAGAGCCTGAAAGGTACCATGACACTTCTTTCACTATTCATGACAAGCACGGGCATTTTTTGCTTCGTTCCCATCTCGCAGAGGCTCGTCGAGAGTGGAATCATCCCTGCATCGAATAGCTGGCGGCTCCGGAAGCTGCCCCCTGTTCTCGCACCAACATTATACGCTCGAAACGAAGAAAAAAATCGGTTTCTCCTCGCCGACGACAAAGCAGGGAACGCTTGGTCGGAAGCTGAAGTGAGTGTTCTTCTCGTCCTCGCGGCGACTACGGTGCGAGTTAAAGCGAGCAGGATCGTCACCAAATGCAATCTCCTCCCCTACAGATCCCGCTATACCCTGACGATGATGCGTTCGCTACCTATCAACAACTGGTGATGCCGTGTGCGATTGAATGGAGCACTGACGTCGTCTCCCCGCTCGACCGTTCCACTACAAATTCTCCCTTGCAATCAACATCTATCGACACATTCTACGGGCATGAATCTACTAGTTTCATCAGCGTAAGTGTCCTATCAGACCTGGTTTCCACTGAGACTTCCCAGACCAGGTTACACAGGATAGTACCCTCTGCGACACCTGTAACACCCTGTTGCGGCGAGAAATCCCTCCCGACCACATTCCGAGCGTCATACGCGCCTTGGCACTGTTCGAAGCCCAAGATCGATTATCTGATGTCGTTTTCAACGAGTGCGAGATCATCGCTCTGACAGATGCCTTTTCGATGTTACGACTTTGACGCGCGACCTCGGAACTCAGATTTCTTTGACCGGCCGGGCCGTACTCATTCCTAATCCACCATTTTTTAACCATCGATGTATCGCTACGACTCTCGATATGCTGCGCACATCTATCTTCCCGAACAGACAAGTTCTTAGATGACGAGCATATGTTCTGCTCCATCACACGCCATGGCTACTCTCGTGGTTCTCTTCAACGAATACGATGTTATCTGATCCTGAAATTCGTTCTGTATCCCTTATTTATCTGTGTCCTATTCAAGCCTGTCAACAAGTGGTTTTCTTCTCGTGTATCAAGTTCTCGTGACAATGTAACCAAGACAAAAAGATGAATATTTGTGAAGATACAGATAATCGGACCAATCTTTATATTTCTCCACAATCTCCAACAACTTCCTCCCTTTATCGCTCATCATGTCAGCACCATTCTGTGCGGAGGAATACGAGGAGGGGGGGTTGTCCAATCGTGAGGACGTCTCGAATACAATGCAAGCTTTCCTGGGGTCGCCGTCCATGAACGCGCCCGAATCCAATACCTGCGCGGACACTATGGGTTTGCACAATAGTTTCTGTCTAGGTACGTCTCAATGCTATTGCCGTATCGATCGGGAGCGAACGTTTGAAGTTTGAACGTGAAGTTCTCGCCACTCTACGATCAGGCTTGCGAGATACCACTTGATCTGGATCGTAGTTCTATATCTTCGTTTAATTCTTCATCTGCGGTAGACATAAGGCAATCGGGAATCTATACGGTTGGAATGTATGCGTATGTCGTACCAAAGAACGGAGAATGATGGTGTTCACTGTTCAGCCTGCGACGCGTGCACATGGTCATCGCTCGGCAGATTCGTCCTAGAAAGGGGGTCGCGGAGAGTTGAGAAGGGGTTCCGCTGGATCCTGTACGCCCGAGTTGCACCACTATATCACCAGCGCTCAGGCTGTCAAGTAAAATCGGCAGGGACGATCAAACGAGATCTCGAAAGAAACCTACGATCCGCTATAATATGCCAAACACGGCCGACCAACCAAACCAGCTCCAGACGAGACCTGGAGGAGCCTCCCGCCCCTAGGCTGATTGACCTCTCTGAAGAACCGCACGGCCACTCGACTAACTTGAGCAGCGCCCCAGACATTAACGTCTGGATCGAACATCATACGTGCATCTTCTTTCTTTACGAACGATGACCACGACTCCCGCGTTGTTAAAGACAGCGTCTACCCAGCGGAATGCCTCGAGCCTTAGAAAACGCTGCCGCAATCTCTGCGTCATGTGTGACGTCCAAGACAAGCCGAGTAGACATGTATTTCCCAGTGAGGTCAGATAAAACCTCAGGCTTGCGCAGGGTAGCGACAACTGGTTCCAAGAGACGATCATAGTGTGACTGAAACCAGTTGAAGCACCTGTAACTGACAGGCAGCTCAAATTTGAATCATCCAGACTGTAGATCTTTCGCTTGAACCACACCTTAGATTCTGCCATGTACCAACCATTGCCTACGGGGGAATGGTACTTGAGAGGCCCCTATCGGTACGATCCGAGCAGGTTGGCTGTTTTGGATATTTGGCCCATGGACAGTCCTTACATTCACAGTAAGATGATGGCCATCCAATTTACAACACGGTTCGGCGTCTTGGATACAAAATCCATCTACTTAGACTCGGTCACTGTTATCATTGGAAAAAGAAGTTGGTAAACAGTACAGGGGCTTTGAGTTTTTGAACTGCTATGGGGGAACCGGCGACACGACCTGGACGTCGCAAAATGGTGTAGCTGTGACAAATTAAATTGACTCTGCGGCTGATATGTAGAGTACTGTGCGAGGAAGGATAAGATAGAGATCCTTCGTGCCTCAAACAACACTGACCGTTATTTCCCCGAATGAACGCATCGCCATATCTATTCGTGACGACGCCGTTCACGTGCTCTTCGGTTTGCTCCAGAGCAATGTTCATGTATCCGTCGAGACATGAAAGGATGCCTACAAGAAGTCAATTCTGGAGTGACAGCTGTTCAAGAATGACAAACGTACCACGATAGTCCACACCCGACGTTAGACGAACGATGACATGCTTCCCGACAACGCCTTTCAAGAAATCAGTGGGAGAGCCTGATACAGCTGGTGGTGGTGGTGGCGGGGGAGAAACGTCGTGATCTGGGGGTGGTGGTGTACTGTCATCCATCCTCGCCCAGCTAATCGTGATCTCGGACGACGACGACGACGACGACTGAGCTTTCGTTGAATCTATGTGATCAGTTCAACAGCTTTGGCCCTGTTTGCATGGCTCCTATGTATGGCAACCACCTGTCATAACTAGTGAAGCATTTGACAGCGGCCCGTTGCTCAAACTCCATGAACCTCCCCATGCCATTCTACACAACGCACACCAACGCACATGCTAACGGTTAAACTCGTAGTCATTGGCGCCTCAGGCGTTGGTAAAACCAGTTTTCGCACTCAGGTATGCGCCCTGAAATTCACCGAAATTCCAATCACGAGCGCTCCTCTTGGCAGTACATTTCGGGTCGCTTTTCTACAGGTTACAGGGCCACTATTGGTGCTGATTTTATCGCGAAAACATTACCACACCCAACTAAACCAGATGAAGTGGTCACTCTTCAGATTTGGGTCAATATCCTTCCATCTACTCAGTTCATCTACCAAGCTGATTCAAGAATATCACATGCAGGACACTGCTGGGCAAGAACGGTTCTCTAGCCTATCTACAGCATTCTTTCGCGGAGCAGACGCTGCCTTGCTCATGTTCGATGTAAACCAGCCTGAGACCCTTGCCGCACTTAAAAAATGGTGGGAAGAATTTCGTGAACGGGCACCTCTCTACGATGAGGACCTAGAGGACTATTGTTGTGTCGTCGTTGGAAACAAGACAGATCTTGTTAATTCCAAGTCTCTCGGTTCGACGTCCATCGTCTCCGAGGAACAGGCGTTCCGTTTTCTTGACGACCTCGTACCCCCACTATCCCCTCGACCGCCCTCGCCAGTTCAAGAAGAAGTGCCTATCACTATCGAAGAGGTTGCCTCGGAAGAATCGACCTCTCCTCACGATGACTCTGATATAGATCTCTCTTCCTCATTTTCACGGTTGCGGTCGCAATCCATCGATATCAACCAATATATTCGCAGGGGACACTCAAAGCGTTCCTCGTGGAGCAGCGCCAATATCAACAATGGCACACTAACGTCCACTCACACTGGTGTCACATCCTATCATACACCTTCTTCATCCTTATTTGATGTATATGCATCTGCTCGCTCGTCCCCCTTCCCTCCTTCCGTATCATCGCGGTTATCGTCTCCCATCAGGACACAAAGTCGCGCATCTTCGTTTTCGAGCACGTCCTCTTCCGCGCCAACAATCACGCCAAGTCTGTTCACTCGTAGTCATGACAAAGCAGCTTCGACTACCCCGACAACGCCGAACGTCTCCCCCCCTACCCTGGACACGATACCTCACGATCCTCTGCCTCTAGAGAAAGGACCCAAGCTATTCTTCACCTCCGCAAAGACAGGGGAAGGTGTCCCCGAGGTGTTCGAGTATATCGCTCGGCGCGTTGTCACACGTTGGGAGTACGAGGAGGCTATTGACGCGAGGACATTGGGTGTGCAAGAGCCCTTGGAAACGATCAGACTTGGTTTGACGAGGGAGGAATCGAACAAGGGGCTTACGGGGTCTTGCTGCTAACCAAGAACGGCTTGTGTGTTTATTAATATGTATCTGTGTCGGTCAGTTTTCTTCAGGTACTTGATGTTTAGCTTAATCGATTAGATGATCTGGGAATACCTCACTGCGGGAGGCAGGTATCGTCGCCAAGTATGGTGCATGATGCAGTCAACTGATTCAGCATGACGCGGCATATCCGTTGAACATCGGATTTGTCATACCAGGCTGAGTATAGCGCCACCGATAAGGGTTCATGGAGTTTATGCCTCGAGGCTTGCGCGCCATCAGATTTCCACCAGAATCAAGCGTAATTTTACACCATGTCCTAACCCACCAAAGTCTAGTTCCGAACGTCAGCCCCGAAAAAAACGGAATCATGTAACGCGAAGCACACGGGCGAAGACAGCCAGCGCACTTCAACTTATTTCCAGTTCCTGTGCTGGAGCCGGATGGCGGCTAGAAAATGCATACATCTACCCACGCCCACACCACCCTTAGTTGATCTTGACCATTAATTTCTCTCGTGCACCCACGACGTCCCTGATATCGTGGAACCCACACAGACCCATCGTAATGTGCAGGTCGGCAATCGTCTGCATCAAAATTTGTTCTACGCCTGCCTCGCCGGCGATGGCGAGGCCGTACATGAACGGCCGACCGACTGGAACGGTGCCGTCAGAGGGGACTTGGGTCAAAAATAAAACGTACTGAGCACTGCTTGGGCACCCAGCGCGAGTGCCTTGAGAATATCACTTCCGGTCCGGATGCCCGAGTCAAAGAGGACGGTGAACTTCCCCGTACTTTGTGCCTCGCGAACCTTGGACGACTGCATCACCATATCGAGTGCGTCGAGCGCGCCGATGGACCCATCAACTTGACGACCGCCTGACCAGCTGTTCAGTCCCAAGTGCACAGAGGATATCCATCCAGCACGGTACTCACCGTGATTGGAGACGACGATGGCGTCGATGCCCAGGTCGACTGCTTTCTCAGCGTCCTACAAACGAAATCAAAGATTCGAATCACCGCCTTCATGCATAGATGTGAGCACAACCAGATCCCTACCTCTGGCGCGAGTATGCCTTTCAACACGATCTGACCATCCCAATTATCTCGGATGAACTGGATCTCGTCCCAGCTTCGAAAGATGCCTGACGCAATCTCGCCAACCCACTTGCTTCCCAAAAACATGGCTTGCTGTGCAGCTGGATCGCCCTTTGTAGCTCTTCTTCGGATGTCTGCTTGGATGTACGGGAATGGTGGACGCTCGTGACGCACTTCAAGCCCGAAGCGAGCCATGAACGTTGGATCCGAGATGCCTTGCTGCGCGCCAAAACCGTGTGCGACTGGGCTGTACGAAATACCGTGGTCGTGTGGACGCCATCCGACAAACATCGTGTCTACTGTAACCACGAGCGCGGTGTATCCATTCGCTTTGGCGCGTCTGAGAAGAGACTGTGTAAGCTCGACAGAGTGCGTCCTATAGCCGGTTCGGGGTCAGCCTCTGGTATGATACACGGCAAAATTGAGAGATAGATGGACTCGCCAATAGAGCTGGTACCAGCGATGTCCGCTCGGTCCTTGAGCTTCCGCAATCTCTTCCATGGACCTAGATGCGACAGAACTGACGATTAGGGGTACGCCAACTTTTGCTGCTGCACGTGCTGTCCCGAGCTCGCCATCGTTGTGCATCAGGCTTTGTGCACCGATTGGAGCGACGAAAATCGGCGCAGGGTGGGTAACGCCAAAGATCGTGGTCTGTGGAGGGGGTGTGTTTATGAGCATCGTCCGACTGACACTTTGGTATATATACCTCGAGATTACGATCCCCTACATCGTTGAGCACGCGCGGGACGAGCTTCCACCTATCGAGAGCTCTCCGGTTGTCGGCATACGTGCCAGAGGTTCCCGCACTTTTCAACACGTACGAGAAAGCGGCTAGAAAACGAACAGGGTAAACATCATGATCGTGCGGGTTCATTGTCACAATTCCAGAGAGGACGCCGACTGACATGGACTGTCCTTGAGCACCTCCCGCGCCTTATCCTCGATCTCCTGGATATCAACCGTGCCTAGCACGGGCGGCATTCCAGAGCTGTAAATCCCAAAGAGCCATGTAACCCATCTACTGAGTGATGGCGCGACCGTGTTCGCCGACATCTCCGAATCCGAGTATACTAGTCCTGAGCTACCAGAGGTTCAGCTGAGGCTGAGAGCCGATCACCAAAGTATGTGCGACACGCCGACGTCAAGTCTAGTGCGAGGGTGGTCTGCGGGTGAAGTCGGAAAGAATTAATATGGAAGATGGGCCCAATATGACTGGACCTTAGGGTAAAATAGCATATTTAAAGCTTCGTTTGAGAAGGTGATTCCCCGCACCCGATCATTCGTTGTGGCATCATGTGGTCTCTTCTTCATGAGAACGCCCAACCATATCGTATGGAAAGCCAGACAACCGCGCTCATGTGAATCGCGCCCACGTGCGTTGGTGTCTTGTCGAAGCCAACTGCCTAGAATACATAGTAAGACATCATCCGTGGACGTGCTTCGCATGAGCGCAGTTGTCCGCCGCTTTTCCATAGTGACTAGTGACTCCGGACTCCCGCCCATTTCTGGAATTGAATGTGTCGCAGCACCGACGTGGGTGAATCTTGACCAGTAGAAGTAAGAAATAAAAAAGATCCTGGCACCTCTCCAGTTGGAAGCTACAGCTGGCCCGGACTCGCACTCAGATCCAGTGTTCGGGGAAGCGGCGCGCTCCTATTTGAAATAAAAATTCACACCATGTTCGGCACAAGTCCCCTTCTACAATATATAATCCACCGACCAACTCATTCCATAAGTATTTAAACGAAAGAAAGAGAAAAGAAGAAAAGAAAAGCATATACAAAGAAAAAGTCATGTTAGCAAGCAACATAGAGTGACATCACGTCGTCTTCCGCTTCCCACCGAACCTCCAGCGATATAACAAACGCCACAAGTTCCAGGCATAAAACACTGGCCAACCCGCCCGCTTCCAAACAGTGCTTCCCCGTGGAAAGAAACTACTTTCAACCTGGAGTGCGATGGCGACCCACGTAGCAAAGACCGTCAGGCTAATCGCCCCTGCGATATAATGACGGAGGGTCTCTCGACCGCCAGGATTGATCTCGACGATGTTCATGCTAAATACGTTCTGTGTGGATCATGTGAGAAAACAAAGAAGATAGGCGATAGGCCGACAAGCTACTTACGGCCATGAAGTTGGCAGGCAGGAAAACCATCGTCAGATAAGAGATCTACTTATATATATTGATATTTTGTCTCAGTAATGTGAGAAAGCAGGCACATACTTGTTTCATTGCGGCAGAGTCTCGGACAGTCGCGGTCGTCAGTTCTCGCATATACCTGCTGTCATCGATGTTGACGCTTGCGAATGCCTGAATGGCATAGTTGGCAAAGGTAAACGATGAAATCAAGTGAATCGTACCAAATGTATGACGTTCTTCAGTCGCATCACGTGCATCGATCTCTGGCTTTCCAACCTCTCAATCTCCGAAATAAGATAGTCGGTCTCTTTCTTCAAAATATTTTCTGATTGAGCTCGCTCCTTATCAGTCACAGAAGGACCCTGCATCGCGGGATTCGCGGTCTCCTGCACAAAAAGAACGGATCTCCGGAAATCTTCAAGGAGGCTCCGATAGTAAAGTAGATGTGCATGCAAAATGTGCAAGTCCCGCGTCTCCTTGATATTTTCGCTGTTGAGATCCAATTGTTCCTGTGGGGATAACAGATGCAACGTATTATCCCTGTCACCAGGGCTGTACTTACCAGCTGGTTGATGTAGGCATAAAGAACCTCGAAAACTTCATCCCACTCATATATAGCATACCACAAAAAACACAGAAATAGGCAGGTAGGGTCCTTTGACCCCTCAAAGTTTTTTGACCAGTAGACACTGCGACCGGTTCGGTTGATAAGAGAGTGGAGTCGTTCTGCTGTCGTCCTGCGCAACTTCGGGTGGTAGGATATAACAGTACTGGATTGCACAGTTCGGACCATATGAACACTGAGCAGGTCTTGAAGAAGGTACTTTTCGCCTGGGAATAGATATGTTATCTAAAGCAACTCAACTAAACAAATACATACATGAATTCAGATAGAGTGGCGTTTGGGTATCAATGATCTGGTCAGCTTAAGCACAAGTTAGGATATGCAGACAGAATTTTTCAAAATACACATGCATTCTTGCGAAGGAGCTGGTTCTTTTGTTTGTGGGCGTAATGGAATTGGGCCAGCAGCCGTCCGATCAATCACACGAATGAATGGAAGGACAACAGTGATGTCTGTGGCAATTCTGAGTCTCGAAGCAAAAATGTAATGGTGGCACTGTGTCACAAGGACACTCACGATCGCTTTGTTTTGGCACTAAACTCTCTTGGTATCTTGAAGGTATCCAATTCGTCGAAGACGAGAAGAAAAAGGGTTCTATATCATATCTGTACGATGTTTGGCTTTGCGCAAGTCGAAGAAACGATGCACATACCTCGTCCCCAACATTTGCAGAACTTCTTTGGTCATATTCTTAACGAAAAGGGCTCGCACGCGTATATTCGTATCTCTCTGCAAACATGATTAATTCATCGATGCCGACGTAGGAAACAGGACTCACTGGATGATTTAACAGCTTCCAAAAGGCAGCTTCGCTAGGTCTATCTTTGATTGCCGCCATTTTGTGGTCGTCTTCATTGAATTTGCCGTCGTTCAACACGTCCACTTTGAAGATATTGCTCTCTCCAGCTGGACACGCCGTCAACATCTCACAGCGTCTCACTTGACTTTCCGTCCAATTCTGGAATGAACTCTGCGGATATCCATGCCAGGACTGTCTGTGGGAACCCGTAGGCCGATCGGGGGTTGGGATGACTACGGGAAAATCTTCATCGAAATCCATCCATGGCCAAGGTCCTGATGGCGCTGCGTGTCGGTAGCTGTTTGTCATTTTAAGTGGACCGCAAGTCATGGAAATCAGAGAGGTTCGTAAGTATCATCGTTGGCGCGCTGAGTGGGGACTTACATTGGAGTAGGTGTCTTCTCTAGCATGCCGCTTTCTTGGTTCGTACTGTCATTCTGCCTCTGGGTATCATGCCCTCCAGCTCCTTGTGATAATTCTGTCGAAATGCTGGGTACAAGCACACCCATGGGTATCGAGAGGTGTTCCGGCATGGCACTAAGACCGTGGTTGAGAGAGAGAGATGTGCTAAACGCCCAGCGCACGGTGGCGCCGCATCGCCGATAGAGCGCCCATGCACAAATATACCACGTAACCAACGGTAGGCGAACGCAAGCACTGGCCCGGCGGGCACTGTGGCACAACAAGCAAAAACGAAACGAAAACAGGGCAATAGGTATAGGGAAAGATGGTGTATGTATAGTATTCAAACCAATACTTTGACGAAGCACTCAACGACTACGTATACTTCTAGCAAGCTAGTCTACTAAGGGCCTCATGATATGAGTGATCGAATAGTTTGACACGGTTCTGCGGAATCTGCGGGAGTGGATATTTTCTCTACTTAAGTTAAGTTATGCAGTAGCTACTAGGTACCATGCACAGAGAAAAGAAGGCGAGTACAGGAACTGCTTCAATTAGCACAGGTACGCTGTAGTATATTCCCTGGTACAAGCAGGAACCTATAAGATTCTAATCCGACTCCCTGTTTCTCCCTTTGTATCTGGGGGGTGGAGAAGACAAGATCGACACACTCACAGGAAATTTGTAGCTGCCCGTCCCGGTAAATGGTTACCTAGCACTGCGCTTCAACTATAGCAGCTAGCGAAGAGATTCTTCCTGTCCACTGCGCCAGAATCGCCAATAATTTTCCTATGCCGCGCTACGCCTCATCGGGCTCAGTCGAGTTGACGAACCCGCGCCTTGTCACGCTCAGAAGCGCTATAAAAACCACGACAACTAGTAGTATTAGCATTACAGCACCTCTTGATCCGACCCTATGATAACGCACGGAGAACAGTGGGCGGCTTACATGCACACAGGATTTTGCTTCGAAAAAATTCTCCTGAACTAGTCACCCCGTAAGCTGTAGCGTTAAGAGGACCGACATAATTGCCAACGCTGTTCGAGTCTCCATTGGCATCGCATTCCGCCTGTGCTCGAGGGCTGACCAGGGTAAACGTACCTACCTCTCCGATTTTACGCATTGTTGAAGATCAACAGCCTTCAACTGCCTTGAAGTTCGGAGTTTTGGTCGGGTCCACAGCCAACATGAGGTCCAAGGGTTGAACGTTGATCAGTTGGTGAGATTAACTAATGTGCCTGTCTCCCGATCCAAGTACTGTAGCGGGGAAAATTCAATGAGACATGACTTCTGGGTCCTGAGTGCGTAAATTTTGAGTCGTGTGTGCTCAGGGTTGTTCTGCTGCGGTGTTGAGGAACAAACGCTAAAGCACAGCGAACGGGAAAACTAAGGGAGAGCACTGGCACTTCGGTCGAGCCTACTAGGCCAATTGTCATGTAACATTTTGAGCTCTGATTGGTGGGCCACTCCACGGAATTGATGGACCTAACCATAAACTAGACGATAATTTCCGAAACGGTTGTAACACTTTTCCTGCATGGCAGATTGGCAGTCAGTCGTTGCCACTGAGTGGCACCATGGCCCGTGTGACGAGAATTCGAGTTCACATGTTTGATCAAGCAGAATTTTGACAATTTACACGCTCGTTAGCCATGGAACAAGGCTCGCAATGCACATGAGCAGATTAGTACACATGTGGTGTTATATATCTCCATTGGGTGTAGCTATACTGCTTGCGAAGCATTCCGAGGCCCACCGCCAACAGTAGTGTCATGGTCGGGGAACGTTCGCCACGTACCGGAGAGACGGCACTGTGATCCGAAGTACTCACACTACGAATGGACCACCCGACTTGAACCACTTGGACTGCACCAATGTTTCTACCATTGTGCAACAGCCCGGGGATCCACCGTGCTTGTCATGTCAAAGCAGGTCGGGGATTATGCGAAGGTTATGTAGACGAGTTTTCCGACGATTGTTTTATCAATGAGTAGCTCTTGCCTCCATGAAGCTGGCAGTGGGACGCGACAAATGATCATGGTTACATAAGGTGTTACCACGGCGTCAAACTTTAATGGAATGGTTCCAGTCGAACATTCGAACATTCCGTTTCTTGTTTGATCCATTAATAAATCTTCCAAATAGAAGTTCCAAAACGCCACGCGCCCTTAAGGGTGGGTGCATCACACCATTGGACTTGCACCAATCCCCCTTGACGTTTGCGGGCTGGCTGGCTGGGGGCCGCTCCAATTGACTCCACACGTTATCGATCGTGCTGGACCAACATTTATACTCACTCCCCCCCATCACCATTCTTCCTAGCTCGCACAGTTTTCTACCCGGTTTATACGAAGAGCGTCTACCTCAGAGCTCAGATACCTCTCATGACCTCTGGATATGCTATCGCCACTTTGGTGGTGTTCATCGTTTCCATATTCTTCGTAATCCATCCAGTTTCCCTACCCACACCCCGTCCTATACCTCGAATACCAATAAACCTCACCACTGCACCAATCCTCGCTATTGCATTGCTATGGGCCGCCCAATGCCTTGATCCGGCAGTCATCCGCGACGGGTTCGTAGGCACGGAAGGCGTCAAACCCTACAACATCATCATCCTATTTTTCTCTTTGGCTTACATGGCCATAACTCTCGACATCACTGGTGTACTCCAAGCTGCCGCATTTTGGGTCAGCAACAAGGGTGGTTACAATGGATGGAAGCTGTATCTTTATTTCTACGTCATGCTCACCCTTCTCTCGATCCTCCTGGGCAATGATCCCGTCATCCTCTCTGGAACTGCCTTTTTAGTCTATTACACAGAAGTCGCAAAGCTCAAGCCAGATGCGTGGATCATGGCCGAATTCGCTGCTGCAAATACTGCCAGCATGGTTCTGTTTGTAGGGAATCCCACGAATGTATGCATTTTCCCACACCAACCAGCCCCATGCTGAACCAGTTCATACAAGGTGGTCATATGTGAAGGCTTCAGTGTTAACAATGCTGCCTTCACAGCGTATACCATCCTTCCCTTCCTCGCTTGTAACATCTTCTGCTTCGTTGCGCTCGCATTCCAATACCGCAAGCAAGTCCCACGGAGATTAACTTGTGTCGCCCATCGCGACCCCCGGACAGCTCTTCTGGATCCCGTTGGTGCCTGGGTTGGCAGTTTCATGCTCGGTACAACGCTTATCCTTTGTCTCGTCGTAAGTTTCTTCGGAGTCGACGTCTGGGAGATCACCTTGCCGTTCGCTGTCGGTAAATTCTTATTTGATCTTGGGTGGGATCATTATCGGTACTCCCATGGTATCCCGATGTTGGGCCGTGGGTTACCCAAGGCTGTGGGGGAAGAGGTTGATGAAGGCTCTGCGGTCGAGAACCACCAACACACGGAAGGTGACAGCCCCTCGCGTCACTTTTCACCCACCGATGTGAAATTTCCACCCGACGAAGCAACCCCTGTCGAGTCGCATCCCGTAACCCACAAAATCGAGTCCAAAATGGAACCGCAACCCCTCCCCATTCCCGAAGCGCAGACCAAAATGCCAAATATTCTCAGGTGGCATCGGTCGTACATGGTCGGTCTGCACCAACAACTCGACGAACACTTTCCGACTTTGATCACTGCGCTGCCGCGATTGCCCTTCGCCCTCGTGCCCTTTGCATTTTCTCAGTTTATCCTTATTGAGGCGCTCAACCACCAGGGATGGGTGAACGTGTTTGCCAATTGGCTCGTTCGAGCATCTCATAATCAAGTGCACCCTACCATCTGGTTGATCGGGGTCATCGGAATCATCCTGTGTAACATCTCGGGCACCAACATTGGCGCTACCATCCTCCTCACCAAAGTCGTTCGTGCAGCCGCCCTTCCATATGATGCCAATCGTGCAGCTGCCATAGCGCTCGCCGTAGCGTCGAACATTGGAGCCGTCAGTTTTACCTTTTCAGCTTCGCTCGCGGGTCTGCTCTGGCGGGCCATTTTGGGGCAAAAAGGTATCCACGTGAGGCAACGAGATTTCGCTTTCTGGAATCTTTTGCCACTCTTGATGATGACAGCTGTGGGGCTTGGGATCGTTTCCGCGGAGATGGCAGTTCTAATGGGTTCGTGATACATGCTGCACACACTCCTGAGGGACCTGCGGAACTCGAAAGCCGTGTTGCCATTTGGCAATGGCAGGCTAAGAATTAAGGCGGTGGCGAGGGGGATCTACTAATAGAGATTTGTGAATTATCAAACATACCTATTTGTATATTTCTTTCACAGTTCAACATCAACGGGATTTTAGGGTCACAACACATGCAACATTCGGAGATTTTATTCACCACGAAATTCGAATAGACATGTATCGATACGCCTAGACTTATTGTTAGATCTTTTTTTATTATACCCCAGATTCAATAAAATATGTGGGCATCCGCTGAGGCTACGATCAATTTAGTTCGACAGTCAATGCATCCTCGGGAGCTCAGGAAGCTTCGTTGGACTTCTAACTAGTACCTGCAGCTTTAACCAACGCTTAACCAACCTTGGCATGAAGTCTGCACCAAGTCCTCTGAATCTGATATCGATTATTTAAAATGAATAGGGGTTCTGACAGTGCTGATTGGAGAGCTCTAGGCAGATTTTTACTTTCGTCGTCGCTCGCGCGGTGTATTTTATTTATTGCGAATCGCTACACCCGAACCACCCGCGCGTTCGATCAACATTCAAAGCATACATACAGCACTTGTACTATCACGCTGACTACCTTTGGGTTTTCTACGAAACCCGGAATGAATTCGGGCCGCAGTCTCTCATCCTGCGGCAAGGGGGAGACGTGGAAGGACGATCGAGTTATTTCAACCGCTGTACAGCGGCCTTGGATGTTCTTTTCTCTTCGAAAAGGCAAATCACGAGGATGAAGCATGCATCACGTCCTGCATTTGGGCTATGCACATTGTGAGTGCGAGGGGTGATTAGTAGTTAAGACCGGAGATGAGGGTGGATAACCGGCCAATAGGAACGCGCGCACCAGCCGACACAGGGTGGTAGACCCACCCTATCATTGCGAGTACACAGGCTTTTGTCAACTAGAGGTGTCATTGCGTGATGATCGTACGGAAACCACAGGTCGCGTGCGATGCGCATCATGATCGCTGGTTGCACCCAACGCAGATCGAGGAAAGTAAAATTCGAACACGGTGACCGCATTATACATGCTGTGAGGCGGAGTCGTGTAAAAAAACAATAGGCCCGCTGATGTAAACCCCGTCGTTGATGTTTATATGTAAAGTTACACACCATGATTAACCTGACGAATCAACACTGCTGACTTCACAGCAAAAAATCCCCACTCGTAGCGCACAAACTCGACAAGCAGACGCTACAAGGTGATCAACCCGCTACTAGTTAGCCACCCGTGGAAGAGGTGGGAGCGTGTGCAACGCACAATCAAAACATTCCCAACGAGTTGGTGAACAGCCTGCCAATCAATGAACACGTTATGATCCGGATCAGCACTTATTGAGCATACTAGTATAATCGGAAACTGCCATACGTCAGCCTGAGTGCATGACGTGGCCTAGCGTCGGATCTAACATGTTGGTCACAGGAAGAACCATGACGTACCTTAGAATCTGCAGGCTTGTAAACCACAGTGTTGTCGGATAATCCTTTAATGCAGTTAGCGGCGACGAGAAAACACCGAGGAGTCGCCGCTGCGAGCCAGTGGGGAGGCAGTGCACCTAGTAGAGGCGTACCTGTAGTGCTCCGGACGAGGCAGTGCAAGTTGGTCATTCTGTCCGATTGTCGCAACATACCATCCGCAAAATTAGCCAGGGGAAGTAGGAGATGCAAACTTCCTCCGTCGGGGTGTCCCAGGTCCTGGAAATTTCTATTTCAGCTCGTGACCAATAAAGAGGAATGCGAATCCAGTGCCAAACAAATGTAGGATACTTGCAGTTGTCCAGCAACCAAGTAACTCGGTACTGAAACGTTCACAGGTAAGGTACATTCGTCGTGTTGTTTCCATTCATTTGATTTTATCCTCGTACCTTACTATGGACCCGTACTTAAGGACTCGACTGTATTCCCTTATCCCCCAGTTCAATCAGACTCGGATTTGAAACAGTCTATTGGTTGCGCACGGTAACACCGCGGTATTTCGATGACGGGCGGGTACGGGTACCGTGTGACATGTCCCCAACCCGCGCCGACACCTACGGTGTACGGGTTTTTGCGGGTACTTATAGGCCAGGCCGCCAGCTCGACAACCCCAATTGCACGTTTTAAGTAGGTAAATTGTTTCCTCTCGAAGAAATTACGCCCGGCATGGTGACCGTTCTATCCTGGTTTGAATCACCGATCAGCCCGGGAATAGTGAGGTGCATCACCTTGTGAGATTTCCGGAAAACCAGATGTCGTCCATCCCTGGCCTTCGAGTACACGTGATAAGCTGGGAGAAAATTTCATGATCGGCACCAAAGTGAACGGTGAGCGTGGTAGTGGTATTGATTTCGACAGATGTCACAGAAAAATTTAAGTATCATACTAAGACACCACTGCCTTGTATTCACTCTCGCAGGGACGATCGCCAGAGTACACTAACAATAGGTATACATGATGATCTCACGATAAGTCATGGTTCTACTACGCGCTCGATCCAGGCATCGTTAATGTTGGAACGGGGGAACGCATCTCCACCCCGCGCCCTCGGCGATAATACAGGGGAAGACCAACCCCATCGATATGGTATTGTTCCCCGACTAGTTCCTTGACCGCGACCATCAACTTATCCAGACGCGTCACGATACCAAACGCGGTCGACACGCCGACACTGAAAATCCTGCGATGGCGTGCTTGGTGATGAACAACTCGTAATGGAAGAGAGGGGTAGGTGACGTACATATACTGCAAGCTCTCAAGTGTTTCTTCTGTCAACACTTTTGGCAGACCAAAGTCTTCTTCAGATTCTTCATGTACGATATTCAGACCATAAGGACGCTCCATAAAACGATTCAGGAGTGGACACGGTGTTACTTGGGGAAGGGGATTTCCAGTCCGAAGAGAAGATGATGCCAAACCTAAGAAGACGTCCAAGGAACTCTCGTCAAGAAAATAATGGCCACGTACTAATGACGGCCAACACGTCGCCCTGGAAGTCCGCATCCGACAACCGCGTCCGCTTTAAGAACGCGTGTGCCCATGCAGGCTCCATTTGCTCTAGGACGGACGTCAAATGAGACAAAAGATTCGTTATTTGACTGTGCAAGTCCATGAGCAACGGAATAACAGAGGCCGAAGAGAGGCACCGTACATCTGTAGTTCAAGAATCCGTTGATATCTCTCAGCGGGCCATGTACCTCGGAGAGAGAACTGTAGGATATAAGAACAGAAAACCAAAACATGGTGTGTATTGCAGACGAACCTCGTACACGACATTTTCTTTCAACACGACAGATCTCTTCAACTTGCTTAGGATAGCGAGAATGTGCTGAATGATTGCGGCTGTCTCGCCCTCCCTCTTCGTGTTTGCGAATGAGATCACGGAACAGTATACGGACCCGATCTCTGCGGTGGCTGTGGACAAAGTCTTTCGTTGATACAGACGAATTGTCGTCGACGGGGGAAGGAACGAGAAGATGCTACACAAGCAGTCAACATAGAAGCGTTGGTACGAAGGACAAACTTACCCAGCAGCCACTACGCCCACTATCACGAGGACAAATCGTCTCTGATCAGGGGCATAAGAAAAGTGTGATCAGCAAATCGACAGTGGGATTTACCCAGGCAACGCTAAAGCCGTATCCTGGCGAGTCTGTGGAAGCAAGATGTGTATCTTGGTACGAGTAACCGAAAACCTTTCGATTGCAGTCAGGTCTTCAGAACACAAAACCATAAAGTTGATTGTCGTACCAAAGCAGCCGTAAACCATATGATCAAGTTGGTCATCGGAGGAATAGGCCAGTAGAGGCGGAAGTAGAAAAATAATGGGAAACAGACAAAACATACAGCTGCCAAACCAAAGGCATTTCCTTGGCCGGATCCCGTTGATATATACCTAATGTGTGGTCATCAGGTCACATTGCATGCGTGAACTTTTGAGGGAACACGAACCACATCATAGTACCAATGATTCCTCCAACGAAGGTGCTGATTATTCGTGCCGCAAGCCCAAATGTAGTGTCCCCGAGGAATCGAGCGACAGTAAGCTGGGCCATTATGCTGTCTTGTCTGAGATACTCATATCTTACAACGCAAGTACGCGAACTCACACAGCCCATACAAATTTATTTTCTTGTAATCGTTATGAGCGGGTGTGAAGTAGATATAGTAAATATACGTACCATACGCGTATTCTGCAGATGACTCGAGGAACGACGGCAACGATAGAAGGACTGTAGTCAAGTCAGTATCCGAATTCTCCTGGCCAAGGCCACGAGCAGAATGTCTCACCCGCCAATATGCCGGCTTTCAGGGCGAAAAGAGCATTCCCTCCTCCTATCTCTTTCGCTATATGGTACATGCAGTTCCCAGTTTTCTCCAGCGCGTTTCGGGGGGGTAAAGCATCGGGGTCTCGACGGACTGCTTGTCCAAGGTCCGTCAGCGACGTTGGATCCAAGCCGGGGATCGTATCTAAGCACCATTGAGTCGGTCAGGACTCCACGCAAATAACAAGAGAAGCACACCGGGATTCTCGTCGTCATCTCTTTCCGTCATCTCGGATGACTCCCAGCATCCCAACCTCGACCAGTGGATCCTTGGAAACCATACTCTCGGTGCTTCTCTCTCAGTTTCCAGCCAGATTATCTCGCTGAGCTAATAACATAGATTTACCTTTTTCGAAGGTAAATATGACAATGTCTTCACATACCACGTCTTGGATGCTCGTAGCAAACCCCATCAAATGATACTGATAGACATAGCAGTGAAAAAGATGTCTATGAGGAGTGGTTTCACGTTCCGTTAACGTGTCATCAGCAGCAGCGAACATGGCTCGGTAAGGATCGAGGACGGTGAACCTCATGAGTCATAACCATTAGCGTATTGACGTGCGATTTAAACAAAAGAAAAACCTTTTTTTGTTCGTGAACTTGTCCAGGTTCAACGACAACTCGCGATGCAGGTCTTCGTATTTCTTTATCCTGTCCATGCGAATTCGTCGCTTCTCCTCTCGGGTAACCCAGAAATTGAAGCGGTTGTCCCCGACGGAACCAAGCCAGTCGCATGCTCCCTGGAGTCCGTGCTCGCAACTTTTAAGCAAGTCCTGACAGCTGGTGTTCAGTAGCCCGTTGGCCCTTGCAACGTGGGCTTCTGAATCTGGGTGGGACATGTACGCTGCTTCAAGGTTTAGATAATGAAGCGACTCAAAAACCCCTACTGCCGACTCCGTTCTTGTAGCGCGAGATAATGCCAAATGAAGAAATGAACTGTGGGAGTGAGTGAAGTGATGAGAGGTGGTGTACCTGTGCGGCAAGTGACGTCGTTTGCGATGGATTGCCGTGTGGTGATGCACTTGTGGAGCGGAGTGACGGCGGTGGTGCGGATGCTTCTTCGTCCCACCATCCAAGGATCCATGGTCATTCACCTTTTCTGTTTGGGCAGATGGATCGTCGTGGCCTGGGGACGGAGGCCGAGAATGAGATGGGGAGGTGAA
>JBBPNP010000174.1:0-53442 GCA_038090955.1 Xerocomellus intermedius
CGACCCCAGATTTCTTGGTGGCGTGTACGTCTCGAGACATTCTTTCAATGGCCTTGTGTGCTCATGATCCCCATGCAGCAACCGATCCCAATGGGAGGAAGATCCGTCCTGGGTTCAAGGGCGTCATACCCCGAACGGCAGATGAGATGGCTGCCCATTTCAGTACATCCGCCTATGGGCAACTGAATCGCTCATCGATAGATTCGTACTACAACATTTACGTCAACAAGACTGACATCAAACGGGCCTACGATGCGAGTGCCACCGGCGAACACGCACGTCATGCTCCTAATAGCCAGTCGTATACACTGTCGATACCCATGCAGGTCCGGGCGGTGATCCGCCGTCGATGGCAAATTTTGAAGGGTAACTGGGCCACGCAGGCAGTCCAAGTGGGGTCCGTGTTCCATCGTATTGATTCCGCCGCCTGTGTGTTGGAGACTGAACAACAACAGATCACAGACGTTTCAGATTATTTTCATCGGGACTGTGTTCCTTCAGCTTGCCAGCAACACGAGTGCATACTTTTCGCGGTCTAGTTTGCTCTTCTTGTATGGACATTTTGTGGAACTCGCATGGAAGTGGATTGAATGTTGCCTTTGACAGCCCCTTGTTCTGTTCTTCCATGTTGTCCATGGCTGAAATTCCCGGCCTCTTTTCTCAGCGTCTAATCGTCCTCCGTCACCAGAAGGGAGCCTTGTACTACCCCTTCATCGAGGGTCTAGCTCACACCATCGTCGACATTCCAATCAGCTTTATTTCCGTCACCTTGATGTCGGCCATTCTCTATTTCCTAGTTGGTCTGCAGAAAACGGCGGAACAATTCTTGTGGATCATTTTCCGTTAGCTTCATTAAGGTATAACCTGGCTGACAACCCCTATAGCACGTACTTCTTGTTCACCTTTATCGTGACGCTCGTGATGAAGCTCTGCTCCAGAACCATTGCAGCTTTCTCCGCGCGTGACTCGACCGCTCTCCCAGTGGCTGGATTGTTGGTGCTGATCTTAATCTTATACACTGGCTTTGCTATCCCTATGGCGAACATCGTCTGGCCGTTGCGCTGGATCACTTACCTCAATGTGTGTGCAATGGCGTGCCTTTCGTGTTCGTCAATGTTGATGTAGCGTTCCAACAGCCACTCCGTTACGCGTTCGAATCCTTGATGGTCAACGAATTCCACACCCTCAACGGGACCTGTACGACGCTCGTGCCGTCAGGACCTGGATATGAGGACGCCACACTCGCAAACCAGGTGTGCACCACCATCGGCTCGCAACCTGGCATGGCGACCGTGTCCGGGGATGCCTACACGAATGTGTCCTTCGGCTACTCGTACTCGAATCTCTGGAGGGTATGTGATCGTCGTTGCGATCTCTCGTACTGACGATTGGATGTCATGCAGAACATGGGGGTTCTGTGCACCTTCGCTTTTGGCGTGTTGGGGACCCTTCTCTTCTTCACTCAATACAACAAGCGGACCGCGCGTGATACCACAGTGACACTATACAAGGAAGGGAGTGATCGAGTGCCGGTTTCCCAGACTGTGGATGAGGAAAAGGTTACACCAGGCGGTCTCTATGAGAAAGGGGAAGAATTGGACGCCGCTGACAAAAGTATCGCGGGGATTCTCAAATCCGAGAAACCAGGGCGAGCCGACATCTTTTCGTGGAAGAACATCCAATACGAGGTACCCATTTCAGGAGGGGAAATGCGCAAGCTGCTCGACGATGTGTCTGGCTATGTCGCTCCCGGAAAATTGACAGCATTGATGGGGGAAACCGGCGCAGGCAAGGTAGGAATTCAAGGTGCAGGTAGTGTTGGTGCTGATCATCGGCATGTTTGGGCAGACGGTGTTACTGAACGTGCTCGCTCAGCATATCTCGGTCGGTGTCGTTCGCGGTGATTGTTTGCTGAACGGACATACCCTCCCCGCGGATTTCCGGGCCCAGACGGCGTACGTTCAGCAGATAGATACGCACATTGCAGAGTCGACGGTTCGTGAGGCCCTTTTGTTTTCGGCGAGACTTCGTCAGCCCCCATCCGTTCCGATGACTGAGAAGGAAGCCTAGTATGTCTCCACGATCCATATCCAGATTGCTTCTGATAACCCCCCGTTCGTGAATAGCGTGGACAAGTGTCTGAAAATGTGTGGTTTGGAAGCCCATGCGGATGCCATCGTCGGTTCGCTTGGTGCCGAGTACAGCAAGCGCACTACTATCGGCGTCGAGCTCGCTGCCAAGGTAAGATTCTTCATCATGGCACCCCCTTTGCTGACTAGGGGGCGACTTAGCCGAAATTGCTACTTTTCCTCGACGAACCCACCTCTGGTCTCGACTCGCAGTCTGCCTGGGCTGTCGTGACGTTCCTTCGTGAACTCGCTGACAATGGGCAGGCTATCCTTTGCACGTAAGTCTTCTTTGTGGGTGTTGCGTTGGATACAGTTGCTGATGCGCGGATGCGCGTAGAATTCATCAGCCCTCGGGTGAACTGTTCCAGGTGTTTGATAGGTTGTTGTTGCTCCGCAAAGGTGGACAAACAGTCTACTTTGGCGACATTGGCGAGAGGTCTATGACGATGATCGACTACTTTCAAGGGAACGGCGCCCCTCTTTGTGGTGCCGACGCAAACCCGTGAGTGTTGTCATCCTCGATGGTATATCGCTAACTGGATATGCTGTGTGCACTACTCAGGGCCGAGTACATGCTGGACGTCATTGGAGCTGGCGCCACAGTAACGTGTACGACCGACTGGCACCAGATCTGGAATGATTCTCCTGAAGCAGCGGAGTTGGATCTCGAGATTGAGCGTATTCACGAAGACGGACGGACTCGTCCTGTTGTCAGCACCGGGACACATTCCGAGTTTGCGAGCTCTTGGATGAAGCAACTGGCGTTACTCACCCACCGCGGCTTCGTGTGTAACTGGCGAAACCCGCCGTACATCTACTCAAAACTGACAGTCTGTGTTCCCACCGGGCTCGTTGTCGGCTTTACGTTCTTTGGAGCGACGAATTCTCTGCAGGGCTGTCAGGACAAACTCTTTGTACGTGCCTTGCGCGTACCATTGCAGTCACGAGGGTTTGGCTAACGCTCCTTGGTCACAGTCGGTCTTCATAGCGGCGGCGGTTTGTGTGCCACTAGCACAGCAATTGCAATGCAAGTTCATCGAAAACCGAACTGTCTACGAAGTCCGGGAGCGTCCTGCGAGGATGTTCACCTGGTCGGCGTTCTTGGTGTCCGAGATACTGATCGAAATCCCGTGGAACATGCTCGGCTCGTCCTTGGTCTTTTTCTGCTGGTATTGGACCTCTGGCTTCGACTCTTCTCGTGCCCTATTTTCGTACCTCTTTTACTGCGTCGTGTACCCGTTGTACTACACCACTTTTGGGCAGGCCGTCGTGGCGATCTCTCCCAACGGGGTCATCGCATCCACGTTGTTCAATGTCTTGTTCTCGATTATGCTCGTCTTGTATGTTTCGCTCTCTTTTCGCATGGTGTGTCTCGGTCGTACTGATAGATGGACGTGGTGACCTCACAGTGCCGGAGTCCTGCAAACGTATTCTCAGTTAGGGTGGTGGCAGTGGATGTACTACGTCTCCCCCTTTACCTATATCATCGAAGGTCTCTTGGGCCAAGGTTAGCCTCTCTACGGCAACTCGCTCCATGAACGACACGTTGACGTCTTCCCAGCGCTTGGCAACCAATTGATCACCTGCACATCCACCGAGCTCGTTACGATCGAACCACCCCCGGGGATGAACTGCAGCGCCTACATGGACCCTTACATCGCGTTTGCAGGTGGCTACCTCGCGGACCCGAACGCAACCGCCGCGTGTGCGTTCTGTCCCTTTCGGACGACGGACGCGTATATGCAGCTCAATTTCAACATGTCGTACCGACACCGTTGGAGAGATTTGGGTATCGTTCTTGTGATGGCTGGATTCAACGTGCGTTTTCATTTCCGTTTGCTTTTGTTCTCGTTTGTTTCCGTTTCCGTTTTCTTTGAGTGTTGCAGTGTGGGCTGGACCGAGGCTGACGCTAAAGTGCGGATGATAGGTCTTGTTCATGTTTGCGGGCATGTACCTTTTCCGGATACGCAAGGGCATGGGGTTTCCGTTACTGCGTCTCCAGCGCACGTTCGCAAGGTCCAAATGAAACCGAAAAACGACGCCTCTAGAATCCCTTGCGATACATAGGTATACTTCATCTAGATTTCCCCAGGGTCGATGATTCGAAACGTTGATTCTTGTTCCACGTCCGATTCTTCTGACGTGGTCGTTCAGTCTCTTTTCAATAACAGGTGGTTGGCGGTCAGGTATGTAAGTACTAGTATATAGCACATCTAATTAGGAGCATCAATCTGTGTCCATAGCAGTCTGGTGTCAGTTAATTATATGGAACATATCATAAAGCAACCAAACACCAAACACTGGCAGACCCAGCGGGCGTCTAATACCCGACTTTCACGGTAGTGGAGGAGGGTTTTCTCGGGCAAGAAGTTGTGGTTACCTGCGAACGGACAGACGTCTGCGCAGTGCGGACGAGACCGCTGCGACGAGCACAGCACACGCTTCCGCGGACACAAGCGCACTGAACCGGCTCAGCGCGCCGCTTAATACGGTGGAGATACGACCAGCGACGCTGGAGCGAGGCCAGATCGACGAGGGCGACAGGAGATGTGATAGATGCCAGCCAGCGTAGCCCAGTGAACAACGATGGCTTTCGAAGCCACCTGACAAAGCCAAGGTCACTCGACAACAAGGCAACGAGTCGGCGGTGCGAACGCACGGGGCGCGTCGCGTGACCACCCAAATGACGGGGACTCAATGAACCCAGAGATGTCGTCGGAAGACCCTGCGGACGCGATGGGCAACGGTGAGCGTTGTCCAGACCCACCCACAGGGCCACCCGGCGCACCTGAGGGCACGAGGGTTGGCACGGGCGAGGCGAGGGTCGAGACGAGGGTTGGCACGGGCGAGGCGAGGGTCGAGACGAGGGTATCCAAGGCACCGAGAGTGCGCAGGGGGTATGCGAGGGTGGACGAGGAGAAGTCGAGCGAGTCGGGATTATCGAGGGAGCGCGCGGGGGGCATGGACGACAGCGACGACAAAGCGCATATATACTGCCCGTTGTGTGTTATCGTGTTGATCAATTCTGTCAAGACTCGACTTGGCGCATGTGTGCCGCCACGATATCACCAATGCGTAACAAGAAGGTTGGTGCTTGGATAGCCGACGTGTCCGTCGAGGACTCCTGAATGTGTCGTCGGCCTCTGTGGCGAGCGCACCGAGCTCCACGAGCCCCCCTGGTCCGAATTCCAAATCCAAACGGCCATCTCGCCATCCGTCGCAGGTCGTCGGACTGTCCACTTCCGACGGACAGCCCCAGATAATTGGCAGGCTCGCACAACCAGCGCAGTTGTGCAAAGACTCGGAACCCGCCCACTTCAGCAATATCGTATCCCGTTCCGTGTGCCAAGCGATCTCGGGAACCAAGAGCCCAAGACTGGATACCCGATGCTCTCGGTGTCTCGCTTGAGCATTCCGAAATCGACATTGTGCGCAAAAGGCATCGATCTCAACGGCAGCGTGGGAATGATGTTGAGATGTACAGTCCTCGAAACGAAGATAGTTGGCAGCAGTCCACTGCCGCTAATGGACGTGTTGTTGAACTTCATCACCGAATGGATTGGGTCGAAATTGCTCGCGATTCGGAGGTGCGTAGTTCTCGCTTGCCTCAGCTAGCTCTTACTCGGGAGGTTACTATAGTAAACGAATGCCCTATGTACTAGTAGTAGTACTCCCGCACGCCGCATGGTAAGTAAACTAGCCAACTTCTTTTAATTTAAGACTTTTGCCAGCCACATTTGATTCTTTCATGTTCCATTACAGTAATAGGCCGGCGGCCGCAATGGCTCCCTCCCTGCATGTTAACACCCCGCTCCACCACCACCACCTCTTCCGCACAACTATCGTTTGCCGTCGAGTCTGAGTCATGACTGGTCCGTCTGAATTCGACACGCAGCATCAGAGGCCAGAGTTCTTTCATCAGGACGAACAGCCACCGAGGGCACACCCCGACGATGCATCGAGTATAGAGTCGTTGATCAAAGGCGTTGTCAGACAGTAAGTTTACCCCGCATTTGGTGGTCAATTTCGATGGATTCAATATCGCATTCATGACAGGTCGGTCGAAGATGGTACCCAGATGCGGAAGCTAGGTGTCATGTTTAGAGACCTCCACGTCGTTGGACTGGGCGTCGGTGCAGCCGTTCAGCACAATCTGGCATCGCTATTTTATCCCCAGTCAATCATCAAGTACATCAATACCTTGTGGCACCCCCCGGTTCGCGACATCATTTCCGGTTTCGAGGGTGATGTGCTTCCAGGGGAGATGCTCCGTGCGTATGCCTCATTCACCGGTTTCATCCTGGCTTACCCACGGAGGCCTCACTTGATACAGTCGTCCTGGGTCGTCCGGGTTCTGGATGCAGTACCTTTCTGAAAACTCTCGCCAACCATCGCGGAGACTATTACGATGTACTGGGAGATGTTTTCTACGACTCGTTCGTCTCAGAAGAAATCGACAAACGGTACCGTGGTGATGTCATATACTGCCCCGAGGATGACGTTCATTTCCCAACGCTCAAAGTTGGGGAAACGTTGGAATTTGCCTCCACGATGAGGACCCTGAGCCGCCCAGCGGAGAATCAGTCGAGATCGGCGCACGCCACGCTTACAGCAGAAGCGCTGATGCGCATCTTTGGACTCGAACACGCCAGAGATACTGTCGTTGGCGATGCATCTCTCAGAGGCATTTCAGGTGGTGAGAAGAAGAGAGTGTCGCTTGCAGAGGCCATGTCTGCACGGGGCAAGCTCGTTTGTTGGGACAAGTACGTATCGTTTCATCTGCACCACAAAACAATGTTTTCGACCTGGATTCACGCAGTTCGACACGTGGATTGGATTCGTCCACGGCTCTCGAGTTCATCCGATCACTTCGCGTCGCGACTGATACTGCCAAGGTCACGACGGTCGTCTCGATCTATCAAGCTGGAGAGCAGCTTTTTGACCTGTTTGATAAAGTGTGCCTCATCTACGAAGGAAAGATGGCATACTTTGGGCCTGCGAAAGACGCAAAACGGTATTTCATGGATATGGGGTACGAACCGCAGAATAGGCAAACGACCCCAGATTTCTTGGTGGCGTGTACGTCTCGAGACATTCTTTCAATGGCCTTGTGTGCTCATGATCCCCATGCAGCAACCGATCCCAATGGGAGGAAGATCCGTCCTGAATTCCAGGGCATCATACCCTGCACGGCAGATGAGATGGCTGCCCATTTCAAGAAATCCGCCTATGGTCAGCTCAATCGCTCGTCGATAGATTCGTACTACGACCTATACGTCAACAAGGCTGACCTCAAACGGGCCTATGATGGAAGTGCCACAAGCGAACATGCACATCATGCTCCTAATAGCCAGTCGTATACACTGTCGATGCCCATGCAGGTCCGGGCGGTGATGCACCGTCGATGGCAAATATTGAAGGGTGACTGGGCCACGCAGGCAGTCCAAGTGGGGTCCGTGTTCCATCGTATTGATTCCGCCTGTTTGTCGGAGACTTATCTGTCATGAATAAATACAGATCTCAGACGTTCCAGGCTATTTTCACCGGCACCGTGTTCCTCCAACTTGCCAGCAACACGAGTGCATACTTTTCGCGGGGTAGTTTGCTCTACTTGTATGCATATCCTGTGAAACTCCAATGGAAGTGCATTGAATGTTGCCCCTGACAGCGCCTTATTCTGTTGTTCCACTTTGTCCATTGCTGAAATTCC
The DNA here is from genome assembly GCA_038090955.1 of Xerocomellus intermedius. Lineage (NCBI taxonomy): Eukaryota > Fungi > Basidiomycota > Agaricomycetes > Boletales > Boletaceae > Xerocomellus > Xerocomellus intermedius. The sequence goes on from JBBPNP010000174.1 coordinate 7,840, forward strand.
CGGCCTCTTTTCTCAGCGTCTAATTGTCCTCCGTCACCAGAAGGGAGCCTTGTACTACCCCTTCATCGAGGGTCTAGCTCACACCATCGTCGACATTCCAATCAGCTTCATTTCCGTCTCCGTCATGTCGGCCATTCTCTATTTCCTCGTTGGTCTGCAAAAAACGGCGGAACAATTCTTGTGCATTATTTTCCTTCGGTTTGATTACCGTATAGCCCGGCTGACAACCCCTATAGCACGTACTTCTTGTTCACCTTTGTCGTGACACTCGTGATGAAGCTCTGCTTCAGAACTATTGCAGCTTTTTCCACGCGTGAATCGACCGCTCTCCCAGTGGCCGCAGTGGTGCTCCTGATCCTGGTTCTGTACACTGGCTTTGCTATCCCTGTGACCAACATCGTCTGGGCGTTGCGTTGGATCACTTACCTCAATGTGCGTGCAATGACGTGCCTTGCCTTCTCATCAGTGTTGATGTCGCGTTTGAACAGCCACTCCGTTACGCGTTCGAATCCTTGATGCTCAACGAATTCCACACCCTCAACGGAACCTGTACGACGCTCGTGCCGTCAGGACCTGGATACGACGACGCCACGCTCGCGAATCAGGTGTGCACCACCATCGGGTCGCAACCTGGTATGGCGACCGTACCCGGGGATGCCTACACGCATGTGTCCTTTGGCTACTTGTACTTGAATCTCTGGAGGGTATGTGATCGTCGTTGCCATCTCGCGTGCATGATGTCAACTCATGATGGGATGTCATGCAGAACTTGGGGATTCTAGGGATTTTCGCTTTTGGCTTGCTTGGGGCCCTCCTCTTCTTCACTCAATACAACAAGCGGACCGCGTGGGATACGACGGTCACGCTCTACAAGGAAGGGAGTGATCGAGTGCCCGTTTCCCAGGCTGTGGACGAAGAAAATGTTGCGCCAGGCAATCTTCATGAGAAAAGAAGGGAGTTGGACGCCGCTGACAACAGTATTCCAGGAATTCTCAAATCCGAGAATCCAGGGCGAGCCGACATCTTTTCGTGGAAGAACATCCAGTACGAGGTACCCACCTCAGGATTGGCAATGCGTAAGCTGCTTGACGATGTGTCTGGCTACGTCGCTCCCGGAAAGTTGACAGCATTGATGGGGGAAACCGGTGCGGGCAAGGTAGGGATCCAACGTGTAGGCAATGTTGGTGCTGATCGTGGGTATGCTTTGGCAGACGGTGCTATTGAATGTACTCGCTCAACACATCTCGGTCGGTGTCGTGCGCGGTGATTGTTTGCTGAACGGACATGCGCTCCCCGCGGATTTCCGGGCCCAGACGGCGTACGTTCAGCAGATGGATACGCACATCGCAGAGTCGACGGTTCGCGAGGCCCTTTTGTTCTCGGCGAGACTTCGTCAGCCCCCATCCGTTCCGATGACTGAGAAGGAAGCCTAGTATGTCTCCACGATCCATATCCAGATTGCTTCTGATAACCCCCCGTTCGTGAATAGCGTGGACAAGTGTCTGAAAATGTGTGGTTTGGAAGCCCATGCGGATGCCATCGTCGGTTCGCTTGGTGCCGAGTACAGCAAGCGCACTACTATCGGCGTCGAGCTCGCTGCCAAGGTAAGATTCTTCATCATGGCACCCCCTTTGCTGACGAGGGGGCGACTTAGCCGAAATTGCTACTTTTCCTCGACGAACCCACCTCTGGTCTCGACTCGCAGTCTGCCTGGGCTGTCGTGACGTTCCTTCGTGAACTCGCTGACAATGGGCAGGCTATCCTTTGCACGTAAGTCTTCTTTGTGGGTGTTGCGTTGGATACAGTTGCTGATGCGCGGATGCGCGTAGAATTCATCAGCCCTCGGGTGAACTGTTCCAGGTGTTTGATAGGTTGTTGTTGCTCCGCAAAGGTGGACAAACGGTCTACTTTGGCGACATTGGCGAGAGGTCTATGACGATGATCGACTACTTTCAGAGGAACGGCGCCTCTCGTTGTGCTGCCGATGCAAACCCGTGAGTGTTGTCATCTTCGATGGTGCATCGCTAGCTGAATATGCTGTGTGCACTACTCAGGGCCGAGTACATGTTGGACGTCATTGGAGCTGGCGCCACAGCAATGTGTACGACCGACTGGCACCAGGTATGGAATAATTCTCCGGAAGCAGCGGAGCTGGCCCTCGAGATCGAGCGTATTTACGAAGAGGGACGGTCTCGTCCTGTCGTGAGCAGCGGTACACATTCCGAGTTTGCCAGTTCTTGGTTGAAACAACTCGCGCTACTTACTCACCGCGGCTTCGTGTGTAACTGGCGAAACCCGGCGTACATCTATTCGAAGCTGACGGTCTGCGTCACTGCCGGGCTCATCATCGGCTTTACGTTCTTTGGCGCGACGAATTCTTTGCAGGGCTGTCAAGACAAACTCTTTGTGCGTGCCTTGTGCGTATCATTCCAAGTACGAGGGATTGGCTAACGTTCCTTTGACACAGTCGGTCTTCATAGCAGTGACGATCTGTGTGTCATTAGCACAACAATTGCAAAGCAAGTTCATCGAACGCCGAACTGTTTACGAAATCCGGGAGCGTCCTGCGAGGATGTTCACTTGGTCGGCGTTCCTGGTGTCCGAGATACTGATTGAAATCCCATGGAACATGCTTGGCTCGTCCTTGTACTTTTTCTGCTGGTACTGGACCTCTGGCTTCGACTCTTCTCGTGCCCCCTTTTCGTACTTCTTTTACTGTGTCGTGTTCCCGTTGTACTACACCACCTTTGGGCAGGTGGTGGCGGCGATCTCTCCCAACGGGGTCATCGCATCCACGTTATTCAGTGCCTTGTTCTCGTTCATGTTCATCTTGTACGTGTCGCTCTCTTTTTGCACGGCGTGTCTCGGTTGTACTGATAGATGTACGCGGTGACCTCCCAGTGCCGGCGTCCTACAAACATTTTCTCAGTTAGGGTGGTGGCAGTGGATGTACTACGTCTCCCCCTTTACCTACATTACCGAGGGTCTGTTGGGCCAGGGTGAGCCTTTTCACCGCACCTCGCTCCCTGACCGACACGCTGACGTCCTTCCAGCGCTCGGCAACCAACTGATAACGTGCACGTCCGCCGAGCTCGTTACGATCGAACCACCCTCAGGGATGAGCTGCAGTGCCTACATGGACCCTTACATTGCCTTTGCAGGCGGCTACCTCACTGACCCGAACGCGACCGCCGCGTGCGCGTTCTGTCCCTTTCGGACGACGGATGCCTATCTGCAGTTCAATTTCAACGTGTCGTATGGACACCATTGGAGAGATTTGGGTATCGTTCTTGGGGTGGCTGGATTCAACGTGCGTTTTCTTTTCTTTCTTTCTTTCTTTTTTTCTTTGAGCGCTGTAGTGGGCTGGACCGAGGCTGACGCTAGCGTGTGGGTGATAGGTCTTGTTCATGTTTGCGGGCATGTACTTTTTCCGGATACGCAAGGGCATGGGGTTTCCGTTGGCGCGGAGTCTCCGGCGCGCGTTCGCAGGGACCAAATGAAACCGAAAAACGACGCCTCCAGAAAGTTTTGTGGTAGGTGTCCTTTATCCGGATTCCTCCAGGGGCGACGATTCAAAACGTGGATTCTTTTTCCTCTCACGTGGTCGTCCATAGTCTCTGTTCAATACGAGGTAGTTTCCGGTCACGGTATCCAAGCACGAGTATATAGAACATCTAATGAGGAGAATCAATCTGTGCCACACAGCGGTCTGGCGTCGGTTGCTTCGTCCTCTCGTAAATCTTGTTGAAGAAGATTGTGAACACCTCCCTCTTCAACACACCCCCGTCCACGTTCCCCTCCGGTTCTGGAATCTGCGCAATCATCGCCTCGATCTGTTCCTTCAAGCTCGCCTCATATATCCGATATTGCTCCCTCAACCCAATCGCTTCATATATCTCCTTCACCCGCAACACCTTCTCCGCATCCGTCTGTCCATAGTTCTCCTCCAATACCTTTCGTTGTTCGGGTGACGCGACGACAAGTGCGACGTTGATGCACCACGAACACTTGTTCCCCGTGATGTCCGTCCTTGTCTTGCCGACCTCCTCGACCGTGCCAAACCAGTTGAGAAAATCCTCCTGGATCTGCAAGTACTCGCCAAGCTGGAGGAGGATGGAACGCGCGGCGGCGTACGGGGAGAAGAGGGCCCCGTGAAGGTCATAGCTTTCTGGAACGCCACAGACGGCCATGGCGATGGCGACCGGGAGGTAGAAACTAGTGGCCTTGCTTCGCGTGATCAAAGCATGTCTATAAGCGTGAGGTATGGGCTTGAGTTTGTGCGGGCGACATGGCAGGGGCAAGTGATACCAACTTTTGAAGAGAGAATTTCCCCAAATCAAAGGGATCCTTCGAAGCGGTGAGTAAATTGACCAGCTGACCCATCTCCTCCTGGAGCGCCGTCTGTGGGGGACATCTAGGCTCAGTATTCTTGCCCGTGCGCAAAAAGGGGAACGAACTGACATCATGAAAGAGCTCAAGCACATGTACGTAATATGTCTCTGCGCGGAAATACTTCTTCAGTAAATAGTACGTCGCCGTGTCAAGCCAGAACGAATCCTTGACGACGACATCGTCGCCCGCATACCACGCCTGCCCTTTACGATGCTTGTTTGGCTGGCCATCATAGACGTGCAATCGTGATACTTGGAGCTAGCCCCCATCAATGGGTTGTCAAGCAAAGGGAAGAAAACTTGTGAGACTGACGAGCTTGATACACCATCCCAACAACGCCGCCTTGAAATACTCTTCGTCCAACAACGATCGGCCGCGTAGAATTTTGACAAAGTCTACAACGGACATGATGTGGTCCAGCTCGCCACCTGGGAGGTTGAAGTCTAAATTCTGTCGTCCATCAACAACGGTGAGTACGGAGCCTATGTCGTTGACCCATTGATCAGGAAAACGCACGCAACGAAACCACTCGACAACCTCTATGGGCATGGTCTCCTTCATGTGTACCATTACGTCGTCGTAGACGCGCTCAAAGACGCTGCCGATTTTTTCTTTTCGTTGTTTCGCGACATCGACAATACCCATGCTTGCACGAGTGGAGGAATGGGAGAAACCTGGCTAACACGTTCAGTGGGCTTTTATCGACTCGTCGCGAGGCCCTTGCTCGGAACTCTCCGCGTTGCACTAAACCCCCAATGTAAGCGGGTATCTTCGGGTGTTGTGTTATCTGTTTACCCTTAGGAAATGGTGCGGATATACCCTCGGGCGCCAGCACCGTACCCGTACCCGCGATGTACCCGAAACCGAAGAAGAGGCCACACAGACACCACCTTGAATACCAAATCGAGCGTCTCGTCAACCACGCTCATCGCGTGCAGTGATGGACGCGCGTTGGTGTCTGACCACCGACGAACGCTACATGAGGCTTCGATTGCAGCGGTGGTGGCGTTGGGTGGGTCGGGAGACGGGTCTGAAGTCAGAGAAAAAGATCCCATCATGATGGTAATTCGGGCGCCGTGAAGATGGAGTCTGAGGGTTTGTCTACGGGGTGATCGTTTGGTGCGTCCGAGTCAGGGCAGGTAACTGAGCGCGAGTGCGGTTGGAGTAGCGGGCGGAGGCTCGGTGGGGCTTGCGTGTACTCGAATGGGTGGTGAGTCTGGTGACGAGGGGTGTGCGTTTTGGACGTGCCCGGGGAATGCAGTGGCGCTTCCGGCGCATTTCGAACAGGAAGGGGACGATGGGGTGGGTGCGCACGTGGGTGTTGACGGGGTGCTGGGGTCGCGTTTTCGACGCGAACGGGTGGCGACAAATTTAAATGCACTTTTTTGGGTCGCTTACTAGTAGGTGCTCACCAGCCAATGAGAGGGCTTAAAAGTTATCAAATTGGCCGTCCAGCGATAATGTTACTCGTCGACTTGCAGATACGGTACTCTACTCGTTCCTTGCGGCTACGTAACAGAGCTGCACAACATGTCCGAGTCGACGCTCACCATCACAGTTGTCATGCACTCCGAGTGCGCGACACTGATTGGTGAGTTATGTATCAGGTGACGGGGCTAAAGCTTTGCATGATGCGGCATTTGTGGAGTGGAGTCTCCATTTCAGAAATGGACTCGGAGAAGGTGAAACACTTGGAGAAGCAACCCGACCCAGAGTTGCAGGACGGGAGATTTGGCGTGTCCGCTCGGTCCAAATTGTTTCGCCCGATATGGCCCAAGTTGACGTGGTAAGTCCTAGGACTCGACTAACCCGAACCGTTCCGCTGATGCTGGCTTCGACCCTCACGGAGCGGTATGGGTTCAAGTTTGGGCACGGGTCACAAAATCCTGACCCGCCCATACCCGCAGGTACCTGTACCCGGGACCCGCGCGAGTCGGGCAAACCCGTTGCTTTGCCTAGCCTGGCGCTAGTAGTAGGAAGCGACAGAGCTGGGGCAACATATGGGATTCGCTGTAACGTATACTCAGTGTTTCGCTCTTCCGCACAACTATCATCTGCCGCACTGAGCCATGGCTGGCCCATCCGAATGCGACACGCAGCATGAGCAGCCAGAATCTTTCCATCAAGACGACCAACCATCTACCGCATACTCCAACGATGTATCAAGTATAGAGTCGCTGATCAAAGGCGTTGTCAGACAGTAAGTCTACCCCGCCCGTGGTCGTGAATTTAGTATCGCATCCATGTCAGGTCTGTCAAAGATGGCACCCAGACGCGGAAGCTAGGCGTCATGTTTAGAGACCTCCGCGTCGTTGGACTGGGCGTCGGTGCAGCCGTTCAGCACAATCTGGCATCGCTATTTTATCCCCAGTCGATCATCAAGTACATCAATACCTTGTGGCACCCCCCAGTTCGCGACATTATTTGTGGTTTCGAAGGTGTGGTGCTTCCAGGGGAGATGCTCCGTGCGTATAGCTCACTCACCGGTCTCATCCTGATTACCCACGAAAAGTTCTATTGACATAGTCGTCCTGGGTCGTCCGGGTTCTGGATGCAGTACCTTTCTGAAAACTCTCGCCAATCATCGCGGAGACTACTACGATGTTCTGGGAGATGTTTTCTACGACTCGTTCGTCTCCGAAGAGGTCGACAAACTGTACCGTGGCGATGTCGTATACTGCCCTGAGGATGACGTTCACTTCCCAACACTCAAAGTTGGGGAAACGTTGGATTTTGCCTCTACGATGAGGACCCCGAGCCGCCGAGCGGACAACCAGTCGAGATCGGCACACGCCACGTTTACAGCAGAAGCACTGATGCGCATCTTTGGACTCGAACACACCAGGGATACTGTCGTTGGCGATGCATCTCTCAGAGGCATTTCAGGTGGTGAGAAGAAGAGAGTGTCGCTTGCAGAGGCCATGTCTGCACGGGGCAAACTCGTTTGTTGGGACAAGTACGCATCGCTTTATCTGCACCGCAAAACAACGTTTTAGATTTGAATTCACGCAGTTCGACACGTGGGTTGGATTCGTCCACGGCGCTCGAGTTCATTCGAACACTTCGCGTCGTGACCGATACCGCCAAGGTCACAACGGTCGTCTCGATCTATCAAGTTGGAGAGCAGCTTTTCGAGCTCTTTGATAAAGTGTGCCTCATCTACGACGGGAAAATGGCATACTTTGGGCCTGCGAAAGACGCAAAACGGTATTTTGCAAATATGGGGTACGAACCGCAGAATAGGCAAACGACCCCAGATTTCTTGGTGGCGTGTACGTCTCGAGACAGTCTTTCAATGACTTTGTGTGCTCATGATCCCCATGCAGCAACCGATCCCAATGGGAGGAAGATCCGTCCTGGATTCCAGGGCGTCGTACCCCGCACGGCAGATGAGATGGCTGCATATTTCAAGACATCCGCCTATGGCCAGGTCAATCGCTCGTCGATAGATTCGTACTATTACCTTTACGTCAACAGGCCTGACCTCAAAAGGGCTTATGACGCGAGTGCCACAGGCGAACACGCACGGCGTGCTCCTGGCAGCCAGTCGTATACACTGTCGATACCCATGCAGGTCCGGGCGGTGATACGCCGCCGATGGCGAATATTGAAAGGTGACTGGGCCACGCAGGTTGTCCAAGTGGGGTCCGTGTTCCATCGTATTGATTCCGCCTGTGTTGATGACTCATCTGTCATGAACAACGACAGATCACAAACGTTTCAGGCTATTTTCATCGGGACCGTGTTCCTCCGACTTGTTAGCAACACAAGTGCATACTTTTCGCGGGGTAGTTTGCTCTTCTTGTATGGATATCCTGTGAAACTCGGAAGTGCACTGAATGTTGCCTCTGACAGCCCCTTGTTCTGTTGTTCCATGTTGTCCATGGCTGAAATTCCCGGCCTCTTTTCTCAACGCCTAATCGTCCTCCGTCACCAAAAAGGAGCTTTATACTACCCCTTCGTCGAGGGTCTAGCTCACACCATCGTCGACGTTCCGATCAGCTTCATTTCCGTCTCCATCATGTCGGTCGTTCTCTACTTCTTGGTTGGTCTGCAAAAAACGGCGGAACAATTCTTGTGCATTATTTTCCTTTGGCTTCATTAATATATAACCCAGCTCACGACCACTATAGCACTTACTTCTCGTTTACCTTTACCGTCACGCTCGTGATGAACGTCTACTGCAGAACTATTGCAGCTTTCTCCACGGGTGCATCGACCGCTGTCCCAGTGGCCGGATTGTTCGTCCTGATCTTGATCATGTACACTGGCTTTGCTATCCCTATGGCAAACATCGTCTGGGCGTTGCGCTGGATCACCTACCTCAATGTGCGTGCAAAGACGTGCCTTTCGTTCTCATCAGTGTTCATGTCGCGTTTGAACAGCCACTCCGTTACGCGTTCGAGTCCTTGATGGTCAACGAATTCCACACCCTCAACGGGACCTGTACGACGCTCGTGCCGTCAGGACCTGGATATGAGAATGCTACGCTCACAAACCAGGTGTGCACCACCATCGGATCGCAACCTGGCATGGCGACCGTATCCGGGGATGCCTACACGAATGTGTCCTTTGGCTACTCGTACTCGAATCTCTGGAGGGTATGTCGTCGCCGTTGGGAACTCACGTATCTGACGATTGGATGTAATGCAGAACATGGGGATTCTATGGGTTTTCGCCTTTGGCTTGCTTGTGACCCTTCTCTTCTTCACTCAATATAACAAGAGGACAGCGCGGGATACCAAAGTGACACTATACAAGGAAGGGAGTGAACGAGTGCCCGTTTCCAAGGCTGTGGATGAAGAAAAGGTTGCGCCAGGCGATCTCTATGAGAAACGAGAGGAGTTGGACACCACTGACAACAATATCGCAGAGATTCTCAAATCCGGGAAACCAGGGCGAGCCGACATCTTTTCGTGGAAGAACATCCAGTACGAGGTACCCATCTCAGGGGGGGAAGTGCGTAAGCTGCTCGACGATGTGTCTGGCTACGTCACTCCCGGAAAATTGACAGCATTAATGGGGGAAACCGGCGCGGGCAAGGTAGGGATTCAAGGTGTCGGATGTGTTGGTGCTGATCGTGGGCATTTTTTGACAGACGGTGTTGTTGAATGTACTTGCTCAACACGTCTCGGTGGGTGTCGTGCGCGGTGATTTTTCGCTGAACGGACATGCACTCCCCGCGGACTTCCGGGCCCAGATGGCGTACGTTCAGCAGATGGATACGCACATCGCAGAGTCGACGGTTCGCGAGGCCCTTTTGTTCTCAGCGAGACTTCGACAGCCCTCCTCCGTTCCAATGGCTGAGAAAGAAGCCTAGTAGGTCTCCACGATTCATATCCACACTGCTTCTGATAACCCCCGTTCGTGAATAGCGTTGACAAGTGTCTGAAAATGTGTGGTTTGGAGGCCCTTGCAGATGCCATCGTCGGTTCGCTTGGTGTCGAGCACAGGAAACGCACTACTATCGGCGTCGAGCTCGCTGCCAAGGTAAGATTCTTCATCATGGTACCCATGTCGCCCTTTGCTGATGGGGGGGCGACTTAGCCGAAACTGCTGCTTTTCCTGGACGAACCCACCTCTGGCCTGGACTCGCAGTCTGCCTGGGCTGTCGTGACGTTCCTTCGCGAACTCGCTGACAATGGGCAGGCTATCCTTTGCACGTGAGTCATCTTTGTGGATGTTGTGTTGGATGCCGTTGCTGACGCGCGGATGCGCGTAGAATTCATCAGCCCTCGGGTGAACTGTTCCAGGTGTTTGATAGGTTGTTGTTGCTCCGCAAAGGTGGACAAATGGTCTACTTTGGTGATATCGGCGAGATGTCCATGACGATGATCGGGTACTTTCAAATGAACGGCGCCCCTATTTGTGCTGCCGACGCAAACCCGTGAGTGTTGTCACCCTCGACGGTATCGCCAGCTGAATGCGCTGTGTGCACTACTCAGGGCTGAGTACATGTTGGACGTCATTGGAGCTGGCGCCACAGCAATGTGTACGACCGACTGGCACCAGATCTGGAAAGATTCTCCTGAAGCAGCGGAGTTGGATCTCGAGATCGAGCGTATTCAAGAAGAGGGACGGTCTCGTCCTGTCGTGAGCACGGGGACTCATTCCGAGTTCGCGAGCTCTTGGATGAAGCAACTTGCGTTACTCACTCACCGCGGCTTCGCGTGTAACTGGCGGAACCCGGTATACATCTATTCAAAACTGGCGGTCTGCGCTCCTACCGGACTCCTTGTCGGTTTTACGTTCTTCGGAGCGACAAATTCTCTGCAGGGCTGTCAGGACAAACTCTTTGTGCGTGCCTTGCACATATCATCCAAAGTACGAGGATTTCGCTAACGTTCCTTGGACACAGTCGGTCTTCATAGCAGTGGCGATATGTGTGCCATTAGCACAGCAATTGCAGAACAAGTTCATCGAAAGCCGAACTGTCTACGAAGTCCGCGAGCGTCCTGCGAGGATGTTCACCTGGTCGGCGTTCCTGGTGTCTGAGATACTGATCGAATTTCCCTGGAATATGCTTGGCTCGTCCTTGGTCTTTTTCTGCTGGTACTGGACCTCGGGCTTCGACTCTTCTCGTGCCCCATTTTCGTACCTCTTTTACTGCGTCGTGTACCCGTTGTACTACACCACCTTTGGGCAGGCCGTCGTGGTGATCTCTCCCAATGGGGTCGTGGCAGCCACATTGTTCAGCGTCCTGTTCTCGTTTATGCTCGTCTTGTACGTGTCACTCTCTTCTCGCATATCGTTCGTACTGATAGTGGTGACCTCACAGTTCCGGCGTCCTACAAACGTATTCTCAGTTAGGGTGGTGGCAGTGGATGTACTACGTCTCCCCCTTTACCTACCTCATCGAGGGTCTCTTGGGCCAAGGTGAGCCTCTCCACGACACCTCGCTCCCTAAGCGACATGCTAACGTCCCCCCAGCGCTCGGCAACCAATTGATCACTTGCACGTCCGTCGAACTCGTGACGATCGAACCACCCTCTGGGATGAGCTGCAGCGCCTACATGGACCCATACATCGCGTTTGCAGGGGGCTACCTCGCCGACCCGAACGCGACCGCCGCGTGCGCATTCTGTCCTTTTCGGACGACAGACGCGTATATGCAGTTCAATTTCAATGTGTCGTATGGACACCATTGGAGGGATTTGGGCGTCGTTCTTGGGGTGGCTGGATTCAACGTGCGTTTCCGTTTCCGTTTCCTCTCGGAACCGTGAGCGCTGTAGGCTGACGCTACCGTGCGGGCGATAGGTCTTGTTCATGTTTGCGGGCATGTACTTTTTCCGGATACGCAAGGGCATGGGGTTTCCGTTGGCGCGGAGTCTCCAGCGCGCGTTCGCAAGCAAATGAAATCGAAAAAAAAAAAACGACGCTTCCAGAATGTTTTGTGGTAGGTGTCCCTTACCCAATCCGCCAGGGGCGACCATTCGAAACCTGTCTTCTCCTTCCATGTACGTTTCTTCTGGATCGTTCAGTCTCTTTCAATACGAGGTGGTTGGCGGTCACGGTATGTAGTACAACATATCAGGTTTTCTCATGTAAATAGAACACCCAACCATGAGATTCGATCCTTATATCACGGCAGTTTGCCGTCGGTTAATGATGTAGGAGTCCAGTAGGACGTGTTATCAAAGCAAGAAACAATGTCAGCTAGACCCAGCAATCGGCTGATACCACCAATGTGCAGCAAGAAGGTATGATCCATGTGAGGTATTGAATAAAGTTACTTGGATAGCCGACACATCCGTCGAAGAGCATCACTCGCGCGACGCAATCCATTGTCGATGGCGTTGCCAACTGCTCGCTTCCATGAGTACGAGCGCCTTGAGTTTAGCCATGTCGAACGGCAACCGTGGATCTGCCTGCAAAGCCCCGATGACGTACGATCTGAGCCAGTGTCAAGCACAAAGTACAGTCACACCACATCAGCACAACGCCTCCCAGTTTCCCACTCACACACGGGCAAGCGCATGGGCAAGGGCATATGAAAAAAGGGGACCTACATGACCGTGCTCTCCTTGAGCGGCTCGACTCTGGTACCCGTCCGGAGTATCAGGCACATTCGTTCGAGTGGCAGCTTGTCCACGTGCCATAGCTTGTACGCACGGAGCTGTTGCGGCCGAGGTGGTTCGGGTATACAGTAATCTGGGACGGGCGGCCTCGTGAGTGCATCGAGGCGTTGTGGAAGCGTTGGAAGCGACGCGTCGCCTAGTTTGAGGGTGCGAGTGTTGACTTGACGTGAATACGTCGACACGTCGAGGGTCTTGCCGGCCCGGGCAGCGATCTCCTGCAGTCTATCGTACACCATCAGTGCGCAGTGACAATCGTTCGCTGCGTCTGAGCACAAAAACGATGAGTGACGCCTGTCAATGATGTCGTAAATTGGGTGACAAGGCGGCCTCACATTCCATCATCTTGGCGAGGCTGACGATTTCCCGATTGCAAACAGTGCTGAATGTGTCATCGGCCTTTGTGGCAAACGCCCCGAGCTCCACGAGCCCCCTGGCCCGATTCCAAAATTTCGAAACAGTTTTTCTCCGTCATCTGGTAGGGATGGGGTGTGAGGAAGGGTCTCGGTACCTGGGCACGAGACTTACTGAGGATGTTGGCACCTGTTTTCACGATGTCTCCAGATTCGATGACCTCCTGTCCGTGCGTCAAGACTCAAAGACGACATCACGAGAGCATGCAGACCAACCAAGACTTTACTGGGGAATCCTTTCGCAGAACATTAATTTGGAATGAGCCGAGCGAGAGGCAATTCAAATGCATACTTTTCATACTACTGACTTGAATGAGCAGGATCGTGTCATGGTCGCATAGCTGTACCAGGGCCGTCCCGTCTCTCTTGTGCACCAGGATGCCACAAGACGCGCCACTCGAGGTCGAAACCCAGAGGGCTGCGAAAACTCAGAGTTGAACGCCAGATATGTAGCAGTGATGGATGTCTCACCCTTTCAAACTCTGTCCGAGACTGTTTGCCTCGCTTTCGGACTTGGTGTACACTACGGCAGGGGCGTCTTTATATTCCATGAAGGAATATACAGGAAGTGACACTTCTCCTTCACCGGCTTTGCCTCCCGAGCTGTTCTGTGTCGACGAACCCGATGATGTATCCCTCGTAAGTTGCATTGGTTGATGCGACCTGGCGAATTGGCGCTTCTTTTGAGATTGAGCCCGTTCATGATGATGACTGCCTGGCGGAGACACGTTCGGTGGCTCACTGGACGAGAAAGGTTCATTTGTTTCCTTTTCAAAGATAGTGTACTCAACTGAGCATGAATCGTTAAATTTAATCTCGTTTGCTTTGCATAATTCGTCACAGAAATAGGGTGACTCCCTGTAGTCAACTCCTTTGGAAGTGTTCGGCGTGCATCGAGAGGGCGTTTCGCCAACTCTCGACCAGTCGATTGGGTTCCAGCAACCGCGACCTTTGTTGAAAGGTTGTTCAAAAAGAACGAATGGATTCTGTGCAGGTATGACGTTGGATTGGCAAGGTACGGACGATACATGCTCATCACGACACGTACTCTTTGGAGGAAGTTGTTGGAGGTGTTTGTTTGACCGGCTTTGCAGTGGGCGCGTTGACACAGTCTCCGTCGAGAATTTCCATGGACCACTCAGAGCCGTCGTCGTCGGTCACTATCGTCCTCATTCCGCAAGAATACGCGCTGTTCGTGTACGTTTTCCAAGTTGTGACAAGTATTTTCAGTGTTCCGCTCCGGTGAGACAAACGCGAACAATGGGACGTGCGTCACGTGATGGCGTTTGTCCGAGCTGAGGGTTGCGATGAACCTTTGCGAGGCCTTTGTTCCACGTTCCATCCCCGCAATGCGATATCAATGCTTTCGGTCCTATTTCCTGTGATTTTCACATCGACTCACTGGGAGATTCGACGGGTTTAAGTTGCAACTCACTTGGACCTTTAGATTCACATAGTGCCCACAGGGACTTCGATACGCGCTGGGTCATGGGGGACACTCTTCAAGTTTGACTCTTCATTGGGTGTACTTTTCCTGTTGTCAATTATTTCTTCGATATCTGATGCTCTGCAAACCGGAGATGTTGGGAGATCAATATAGCCTGGTCAATCCAATACGGTCTCTGAACGCTCCCAAGAATAACAAGCCTTCGATGTTGATTGATCATTCTTACAGCCGTAACAGAACGTACGTGTCAACTGCCACCACTGCCCACCATGTGCACAGGCAGTCTGTTACGTTGACAGAGGACGACTTTTGTTCCGCTGAAGGGTGAGCGCTGATTGGCTGCGTGTTTCCAGAATGGGCAAAACCCTGAATCAACCCCAAAATAATAGTTGAGTGCAACTGATCTCCAGCAGCTTTTTCCCACTGCTGATCTGAGACAGTCGACGTCATCGCTCGCGCTGTTTGATCGCGTCGAGGATTGATCAGGAAACTGTCAGGATTCGTGGTGGGGTGCGGTCCAGGTGAGGTTGAGGCGGTGCCAGCCTCATGCCTGGATGTGGTAAGATGACGTATCCAAGGTAAACTTTACCTTGACCTCGGCGTAGCCTCACTTCCTGCAACACTACTCAAGTGCGCCCATCATCATCTACGGGTCTGCCCGTCCGCGCGGTTGCCTATTTGGTGTAAAGTTCGACTCCACTCGGAAAGTTTGAATGCTGACACTTTATTTTCCAACGAATGGAACAATTCAATTTAAGTAGCAGGCGACAAAGGTTCGAGGGTGTGTTGGTTATGTTATGTCGGGGTTAGCGGTCTTAGGCGATCTTCCAGTGCGTTCACGTCTCTCACCGTCTCTCACAAGAACCTTTTAGAGTGTGCTCAGGTGCACTGAAGGAAGGATAATTCGTGGTGGATCAATTGGGGTATTTACTTCTCTCCATGTGAGAGTATTCGCACCGGTGATAGGACGGGGCAACTCATTTCCGGCTACGCTGACATGCTCCGAATCCGCCAGGCAGAGAAGTGTTTCCAAGTGTTGTCGTTTACTTTTATGGTTAGAGCATCAGGTAATTCCCTTATCTATGGAGTGGCTAACCAATCAGAGCTCACAAATCATGCCAAGGACTCGTCAAAAATGTTACTCGAGACAATAC
This sequence comes from Xerocomellus intermedius, assembly GCA_038090955.1. NCBI lineage: Eukaryota > Fungi > Basidiomycota > Agaricomycetes > Boletales > Boletaceae > Xerocomellus > Xerocomellus intermedius. Next base: position 23,321 of record JBBPNP010000174.1, read on the forward strand.
TGCACAACCGATCAGACCGTAATTATTGACCACTCACCGATCATCATCCTGCGGAACGTGATCCGAACAGCAGCCTTGTTTAGCAAATGGGCGAGTGTATATCTTCCTTGTTTTCTTTCAGCCCTCCAGTCAACCCCCCGCTCGCATTAAGCGTGTATTGGTAGCTGTTGAATGGCGAATACCTATGTATCTGGTACCCCTTCACCTCTCCGTCGATACACAGCACGGGAAGACGAACATCGCACTGATCGCGGAAACGGACAATTGCCACCCCGGTTTTCTGCCCCGTTCATGACAGAATACTTCTTCGCATCCCTTTTCGCTCCAGAAAGTGGCAAGACGACGTCTGTAGATTCTGACTTGCAGGTACCACCATCGGAGACAACCGCTTTGTTGGCTCCTGTAAACGATGAATCACCCGGGAGCAACGCTTTCTTGTCGGTCTTTCGTCAAGAGGTCAAAACGCTCGGCAGATATGCCCTGCCTGTGTTTGGGTTTGTATATTCTGCTCCTACTTCTCAGCGTACATTTTCACTGAAGCCAATGTCGGAAGTACGCATATGTTCGAGCATAGCATCATCATGTCATCAGTGATTTCCATTGGGCATATATCCACCATCGCCCTCGCTGCCGCCACGATCGGCTTCATGACCGCCAATGTTACTGGGCTCAGTATCGTCCAGGGGATGTCCAGTGCCTTGGACACTGTCCTGCCGAGCGCGTGGACTTCAGATCAGCCACAACTCGTCGGACTATGGACTCAACGCATGGGTATGTTCTAAAACTATTGAACGAGCAGCGATGCTCACCGCCGAGGACAGTTGTTCTACAAATTCTCATATTGATCGTGAGTCCGGGTCCGGTATGCTAGCTAGGAGTATCATAATGATCACTTTGCTGTCAGCCCATTTATGTGGTTTGGCTCAACGGCGAAGCCCTCCTTTTGGCGCTGAGACAAGATTCGGAGGTTGCGAGATACGCCGGCATCTATTTGAAATGGGCCTCGTTGAGTCTACCAGCGTACTCCTTCAACTGCATTTCTCGGTGAGCTGTGACACTTTCTTCGCCGTGTATTATGTTGACGACCCCACTCAGCCGATATTTCCAAGCCCAGGGTAAGAGCGATGGTTTGTATGGTTGTGTGGTGAACTAATCTCAAAGTCAAGGATTGTTTGATGTGCCTGCACGCATCATCGCCTTTGTCGCACCTATAAACATCCTTCTGAATTATCTCCTTGGTGAGTTGTTCGTGGGTTGTGATTGTATTACGGAACTTAATGGGTGTTTCAGTATGGGGACCTGACTCGGTTCGCCTTGGGTTTATTGGAGCGCCGATTGCGACTTCCATCTCATATAATTTAATTTCTGTCGCATCTGTTTTCTATGGAATATTCTTCGTGGAGCGGACGGCCTGGCATCCCATCTCGTCACGATGTTTGACCTCTTTAGGTTCTTTGACGAGGTTGTGCATGGGTGGTGTCGGTACGTACCTATGATATCCATGCTGTCAGCATTGATATACTCACCCTAGCACAGGTCAAGTCGCATCGGAGTGGTGGTCCTGGGAGCTTGTTGGGCGTACGTTGCACATTCCTTTGCCTTGTCAAAAAGACTCATCGCGAACGATCTTAGTTGCTGCCAGCTTGTAAGGAGTGATGATGATTGCAGGAATCCTCCACTGAGTGAATCCTTGCAGCCTGGGTTCTGTACCGTTGGCAACACAATCTGTGCTGATCTCCACAGTTGCAACCACCTTCCAAGCATCATATTCTTTGGGAATCGCGACTTCTGTTCGGTTGGCTGCAATTCCCGTGGTCCTTGGGGCATGTCTGACAATCCTTTCAAGTATTGGCAATCTCCTCGGAGAAAAGAACGCGAATCGCGCCAGTGTTGCCGCGAATGCTGTCATGCTTATTTCCATTTGCCTCGCGATATTTTTAAGGTTCGCATGTTCTTTTGTCGATTTCCTGTATATGACGGTCGTTTCAAAGTGGCGTCCTTGTGACTTTCCGAGCGACGTGGGGATATATGTTCAATAGTGATCCAGGTATGGGTATATGACTTGAGTTCCCGCGAAGATCACTCATCGGATTTATGTTCTCCAAGAGGTCGTGATACTCGTGGCTGACATGCTCCCTTTGGTGGCGCTCGCACAGGTATTCGACCAGTGTGGCGCTGCACTCTCTGGCATCCTGCGTTCACGAGGCAAACAGGTACGTGTCAAACCTTTCCAGATCTGGTGGCGTAACTAAAAACACGCGTCGCGGGACTAGACGTTGGGGGCGCTGATCAACATTAGGTAAGCCCGAACGCTGCCTGGGCCCAGATCCGAATATTGACCGATGCATGTCGGGAAAGTGGATTTTATTGTCTCGGTATCCCGATCAGCCTTTGGTTGACGTTCAAACAAGACTGGGGTCTTTTTGGGTTATGGTGGGGTTTGACCATCGGGATGGCTTGGGCTGTCATGCTCGGCTCATATTTCTGCGTGTCGACGGACTGGCAGAAAGAGGTGGAGAGGGTTCAGGTGCGCTTGGCGGTCGACAAGGAGTATCAAGAGGGGGTGAGGGACGAGGAATATGCTTACGCGTGGATGCGATTGTTCATGATGCATGATCCCACGATGCGAGACCATGATGGAATGTCACGAATGTAGATACGTTCTTACTAGTAAATTCTTGGATTACTTACAGTCTTGGTACTAAGTTGGTGAGTAGTCGGACTTTTAGTTTGGGATCGTATGGTACTCTAGTAACACTGGGAACCTCATTGCATGCGCCTCGGTTATATTGGAACTTTCATTGCGACCGTTATGTCGTTCGATCTGATTTCCATCGCATCTGAATCTATGGCGTGCCACTTGTGAAAAGAACCGGGCGATGTTGACTCGCAACATAGGTACGTAGCGTCTGGTAGTGTTCGTTCATACGATGAGCCCCAAGTCAATTCGCGTCGGAATGATGGTCTGGGGCTTGTTGGACGTACGTAACATTTCCACCCCAGTCTCAAACGGACTGTAAACTTTAACAGTTGCTGCTACCGTGAAGTTTTCAAATACTGAAGGCGCGTTTGAATCTGAGATAAGTTAGGGCGAGGTCTTCAGACTTGGACCTGTGTCGTTGGCAATGCAGTCCATCCTTCTTACCACGACCCCCTGTAGCTTTCAAGTGTCTGATGCGTTGGGAATTGCGAGTTCCGTTCGGTTTGTTGTTTAGCCTCTCCCGCAGCAGAGGCCCATGATTGACAGCCTTCAAGTTCCACAGGATTGGCAATCTCCTCGGGGAGAAAAACGCAAAGCGCGCGGGTGTATCCGCAGGTCCTGCCATCCTCCTTTCCGCCATGCTCGCGTTGCTTTTTAAGGGTTTCATGTCATTCTATTGACTTTCTACCTCTAACGTTTGTTTGAAAGACTTTGGCCGGTTTGGCTTTCCGGGAGAAATGGGGATATGTTTAACAGTGATCCGCGCTAAAGCAGGATGAGGTACTCCCTCAGAAGCCGTGACTCTTGTTTGGTTGCGCTCATACAAGTGTGTGACGACTATGGGGTGGTCATCTCTGGCAAACTACGCGTACGAGGAAAACAAGTGCGTATTATTCAGTTTGTAATCAAATGTGGATGGTGCATTCATTAATTTCAGGCATTGCTCGGCATCTACCCGTGCTTCTCAGCAGACTGGCGAAATGAGATGGGGAAGGTGATGGCTCGGGGATTGACGAAACTTTTCGACCACTAAGATCACCCAATGCAGAGCGCTGGAATTGTGGAATCAGGCGTCGAGGGGACTTTGTACGCCTGCCCCTGCGGCCTAAATCCCACGTCCTCGACAACTTTGAATTGGTGGGATTGAGTTTGGTGTCAAGCGAACGGCTGTCTGCCCTGCGAGACTGTCCCTCGAGGACTAACTTGCAATCACACTCTGTACGCTTGGACCCTCCCCTCCACGAAGGACACGCCTACTGTGACCGCGATCGGCCAATCGTGGGGAAACCCGCCTGACGTCTTGGCACTGGGTGGAGATGCACAGGGTGCTTGAGTCGTGTGAGATCTCCACCAGGCCAAAGACGACCCTCTTCCAACTGATGGGAAAACAACGAACCGCCTCATGTGAGATCAGACGACTCCACCGCAGTACTACATCACATACAAGTCTTTGACATTGCACCCTATCGTGCCTCAATCGATATCGCAGCAGTTTGCTTGTTGATAGACTGCGCTCGCCATCAGGGGGTGTTTCACTTTCTCAGAGTTAAAATCGGGAACTTTCCATAAAAGGACCGAAGTGGCTGAAATTAAGTCGCCGCGACAATGTTCAAAGGGGTCAGCATACCTGCCGTGTAAGCGGACTTGGATTCGCTTTGAGCTGCAAAAATAAAAATTGGCTGGTCTACTGTGCAAACCACTGCAAGCGCTTGGCGCTGGAATTCTATCCCGAAAGCCTCTGGAGAGCCTGAGAGACGGTGTCGTGACCGCGTGTTCCAGTCTGCGACACGTTTTATGTAAAACAGTTCTCCCGCAGATTCATGTGGTGTGTATGTATGGCCAGGCGCGCTGGGCGGCTCGGTGGAGTTTTCGATGGTTCCAGCGCAGTTTTTGCAAGTCATCACCGCCGGTCTTCTTTCTTTGTCGTCTCCATGGCGGTCGCTGCCCGGTGCATCCGACGGACCGTCACGGTGGTCAGTTTCTGAGGAGGTTGGGCCCTTTCGAACGGCGATGAGGAGTCTGCGATTTCGAAATGGTTTTCCTGGTCACGGTGGTCGCTTGATTCGATTCCTATCGGTTCCAAGCCATCCTATTTGACATCATGAATAAAGAGTCTCGAATACAAACGCAGGTAGACTGAGATCTTGCCAGAGATGGACCGGTTGGGCTCCAAAGACCCCATCTCCATAAAGTTGACGATGTCCATATCAGCGAGCTGCCGACTCCCGGACCCTAGCGCCTAGAGTCCTAGCAAGGGCAGGGTTTTTGGGGAAAACTGGCTGAAAGATATTACCAGATTAGCATACTCACCGTAGGGAGGCAACCCGAAAAGCCCCCGCGAGCGTTCAGACGCTCACACCCCCTTGCTTATCAATTACTTAAGGTGAACATACGCCATCTTCGCTTCGACCGGTCAGAATCCAAAATTTAGGAGCTGTGATGGCGCGAAGCCTTGCGCGCAGGCACACACTCACCATGCTTGTGGGAAAGACCACGGAATTAGTGCATGTACTTCCTCCTTGTCTTCTTTTTTCTGTTCCGACTTTTGCCTTTTTGCTGCGGGAATTTTGAACACCTGTGCAACCAAGGTTTCACCGCATGTGCGATCCTCCGCCGTGTTGCCAAACTGTGTCGGGTTACCCGCCGATCGTCACTTTGCATGGCAGCCCTTCTCTTGGTCGCTTACCTTGTTCATCCTCCCCGGACCGTGTGGTCATGACGATGAGGTGGCCGTCTGGTCACGTCGAACCACGTAGCCTAGTGAACGCATTCCGTAATTACACTGCGCGCCTCCGAAGTTTCATGTGGACCTTGGGGGGCGTTGTCCTCGCTGACCGATGTTCGATGATGCTTCCGGGATCTCACCCTGGCTCATCGCATCAACTCAATTGACCACGGTGGAGTTAAGGTGTAAATGGCGGAGGTATCCTAGGAGCTGCGAGTCAGGGGAGCCCTTTTCGCCTGTGATCACGAAGGGTTGAACGTCGGACGATCGACCGACCGACCGATGGGCCGACTTGATGATAGTGTCCATCAACTCCCAAGCTTGTCACCCATCCAATTCTGATTAGTACGTACGTGGTGAGTCTGATCATTATCTGTTCGGCTCTCGTGCAGAATGACGGCAGATTCCAAGAAAACAAAAAAGGCGTCATTTCGTGTAGGAGAGTGTATGTGTATGAATAATACAGAATGCGTAGGGTATAAGTGCAGGATTAGAGGAACATTTGATACAATGGGGGTCTATGTCGTTGCCAGGTGTACGTCAGAGGGATAAACCAATAGCACGTTGTTTATAGTTTAGAGATGGCAGGTTGCATTTTGTTTAGATACGCCGATGCCACGACACTGCCAGTGCCCTGATTGATGACCTGGATTTGAAATCAGGATCGTTCATAAACGTCATGCGGGCCTCAGGGTTGCTTACTTCGCATCGGGCACTCATGATGCGGCCGCCCATGGCGATAGATGTACTGATAATTCGAAGACGCGACCCTCTGCATCAGTCAAAGTCAGCTAAGCACCTTTCGCCGAGAGGGAAGGAAGAACTCACGCAGGAGCAGGGGAGTGAAAGACGACATTCATGGCTTGAGTGACGCCGACACCGTTAATGTTTTGGATCAAGCCCAGGGCAACAAGGGGTGTGCTACAGCAGTTGTCGATCAAGAACGCGACGCATCCGCCGTGGAGCATCCCTGCCCCATTGAGCATTCCTGGGGGATCGCTGTCAGACGACACACGTGGCCGTGTGCATGTGCGAACACCTACTTTTGTCGACGACCACTTCCGCAGTCGTAATGGCCTCCATTCGGCCATGCTTTTCTTTGCTGTCATAAGCGCTGATGTCGACGAACTTGACGGCTTTAGCGACGTGGTGGCCAAAACACTCTTCGTCGCCGGCACCATAGGCAATGAAGGTGTTCAGGATGAGTTGTTTAACATGGGTTGAGACATTTCCCTGTATTTGGGATGGATCCCCGCAGTTGGAGAGCGAGGCGGGGTCGACCCAGGCTTTCCGTGCAGGTTTTGAGGTACCACCGTAGATGACGGACGTGGTGGACGAGGACGAGGTGCTGGTATATGGTTCATAAGCAACAGAGGCAGCGCTGGCGTAGACGGAGGAGGTCCTTGAAGACATGGCGGTCTAATGGCTGAGATGCAGGGAAGGGTTGGGTATTGGGATGGGCCGAAGGGATGTGCTCATATTTATCCGGAAACTAGAGCGAAAGAAAATGAAATAGAAAATGAACTGGAATGAACCGCTTGGCTAAAATTAAAGCGATTATCGTGAGCAGCGGAGTGGTGCCTCCGCTGACCTTCTTGATGAGGAAGTCGCGTTGGCCAGATCCGAATAGATCTAGGTGCGAAACGAATCAGCAACGAGTCCCTACGGATATTTCGGAATTGGTCATGGGACAGCTGCTAGAGTGCAAATGAATTACTGACAGACATATATCGCACGAATGTCGACAGTAAGCCTGGGGTCGGTTGATCAAGGGCAACCATTGGCAGGAGACAGGTATCATACGAGTCGACACGTAATACCCTTCCTCCCTGGCGAACTCAACCACCGTTCTTCACGTCGAGAAAAGGAGTCGCCATCGCGGCCGTCCGCGAGCCCATTAGGTGAGAATCGGAAGAAATATCACTTGACAAATACGATTGCAATCCGTAGACGACTCCGCTGGATGAATTACACCACAAGTCTGCCTAATGAGGGAGCTCCTGAATAGGGATCCAGCCTTCAGGAGATTTGCCGAGATGTTCCCAAGGTCGTGAAAGGCAACCAGGTGTGTACCTCATGAAAATCCGGCGGAACAGTTGGACGGGGGAAGGTATTTCCCAAGGAAAAGCAGGAGAAGAACTTGGTCTCCCACGCTGACGAGATGGGGTCATCAATGACCCTAATACACGATACACAAGGCGGATCAGGTTGTCGCGCAACGCTCCACGTTCCTGGTTGATATCGACAACAAACAGGTCTTCTTTCAAAGCGCGAATAATACCTTTTTTTCATACTCATATTCTGTCAGTCTTCCGTGTCAAAAAAGAACACCCACAGCACACGTTCAAATCGAGAACAGTCAACACTTGAAGATGGTTGGAACACTCGAGCCGCCGTACGTACATACCAGTGCCATTCAAAGTTTATTTGGCTTGTTTTAGCGATGCACTTGCGATTGCTTCGTTGCCCGAGGTGAGATGCAAACATGCATTCCGGTTGTAGCTGAGTCCTGACGTGGCGTCGCTAATCGCTCTGAGATAAAGCTGGACCCCGACTCGCACTCATTGTCCACTATATTTGACTTCGGAGACGGCCCGGACCCTGTCCGATGGTAACAGCCTCGGTGGAAAGCACTCGAGAAGTGGGTACGAATAGTTATGGCGCAACGCACGCGGGATCGACGCGGAACGTGCTAGCTGTCCGGGGAAGTCGATGGCTCGAACTCGCCACACGGCACTGGACAGCCTGAGATCAACGATACTATCAATTGCACGGTAAAACGTGGCAGGTTGCAGCAGAGATGAAAAAACAAGACAAAGGGGCGATAAGTGACATGCACGAAAAAATCCCGGGACTAATGGACTATGCACTACTGCCAGCGGCCCAAGATAAAGGCTTCCATGACGTGGAATCCGGTGTTTCAGGTGTCGCGATGCTGAGTCGGTGAACCGGCCACGCAAGGTTGCAACGAAGCTGTGGTTCCACATCTGTGGTACCGCCAGTACCAAACCTCGAGAGTCAAAGAAGACTCCCAGTTCCTTGTAGTCTCGTCCACTGTAGGTTGGTAGTGTAGAATCCCTAAGTTAACCAATTAATTAATTAATTAATTAAACCATTGGACGCGCGTCCCCGACATCAAGTGGACGTGTACGCTCGTACTGGCGTCTTCACAGACAACAATCACTACGACATGGAGACCTCCTTTGCATTGACTGGAAAGGGCTATGTGATCGTCGCAGCGGACACGACCGCTGCCCGATCCGTCGTTAAAATGAAGAACGACCAGGATAAAATCAAAGAACTGAGCACACACTTGCTCATGGCGTATTCAGGAGAACCAGGTCAGTCGAACGCGTACACCATCGCGTGCAAACGACCGATCCTCTACTTGTGTCTTCTTTTGCAGGCGATACGATTCAGTTTGCAGAGTATGTCGAACGTAACATTCGCTTGTACCAAATTCGCAATCTCTACCCTCTCCGCCCATCTGCCGCCGCCTCGTGGATTCGTCGTTCGCTCGCAGAGTCTCTCCGATCCAGAAACGCGTATTCAGTCAACCTACTCATCGGTGGATATGATCTCGCAGACCACAAGCCGACTCTGTACTGGGTAGATTATCTGGGAACAGTAGTGGAGGTGCCCTTTGCGGCGCATGGATATGGGAGTTACTTTGCGTTGAGTTTGTTGGACAGGTGGGCCATCGACATCGTTTAGGTCATCCAGGGAGACGTGCTGATGTCATTCTCAGATACCACAATCCCGAAGCAACACTCGAGGAAGGCTTGGATACGCTCAGACGTTGCATCAATGAGGTCTCCAAGCGATTAATAGTCAGTCCGGAAAGGTACAAAGTCAAAGTAGTCGACAAAGATGGCGTTCGGGAAGTCGAGTTGTAAAGTGTAGTTATCTTGTAGTCGTTTATCCCCCCGCCCCACTTTTTCCACAAACCCAAACCAGTTTTCATTCTAGGTTATCTGAGTCCCTTCTGCCCGATCGCCGCTCATGACCCTCTGTTTTCTTCTCGCACGTCACGACCGTTTTGACGCGTGCGAACACCGCCATCCGATCCTCTCTCGGCGCAACAGCTCTCTCTATCTGATGTCCGTAATCTCGGTCCCCATATACTCTACAACCCCCAATTGTGACATTCTTCCCTGACAAGACATTCCAGCGACCGCTCGGGCATGCAAAAGCGTAGCTTGGCCGATTAGTAAAGGGAGCGCAGGATGGGAATATCCCCCATCCAAGGGGGAAATGGTCCCTCAGGCCCCTGTCGCAAGACTAATATGCGTCACAACTATTTCCCTGATCAAGTTGCAAGCGGCGAAAATTGCTTGAAGAGGCAAGAAGCTACCAGGGGCACAATCTTTTCTTTTCTTTTATTATTATTCGGATCACAAACACCCGTCGTACTCACAGCGGTTGAGAAATGGTCAGGGTCGAGACCTGTCCATTCGAACGTATCTGGACTTGGGCGCAACGTGCACACGACCGTCAATGCCCACGAGCTCGATATGTATCGGCAGCGTCCATGGCTGCGGACCGTTTCGGGGTGGGCCTGTAACGCTCACCTAGTTACTAAGAGTCCTTGTTCAAGGCCGTCTACCGCCGAGTCTCTTGAATACGAATGCATCTGAAGACGGAGATTCCCCTGTGCGGCGCTTGCGAGCTGTCTGCACTTCACGTAACGTGCACGCGACCGTCAATGCTCGCGAGCTCGATGTGTATCGAATACAGCGTCCGTTCTGGGTGGACTGTGACGCTCACCTAGTAACCAATTGGAGTCCTTGTTGAAGGCCGTCGACCGCCGAGTCTCTTGAATACGAGTGCCATCCGCAGACGGAGGCATTTCAGTCGCACGTCGCGCGACGTCCCCCCAGCGACACTTGCGAGTGTCTGCACTTCACCAGGGCATCACAGAGGTCGTGCAGGACGTCGCGTTGTGTCATCACTTTCCCCGCGAGATCGACCCGGTGCGATGGGTGGCTGGGGTGCCTCTGAGAGCACGAACTGGTAGCTGATGGCACGGAGGCGAACCTGAGGTGTGTGTAGAGATAGTCTGTACCCACGTCGCGAAAAGTGCCTGCAGACGCAGAGGACATCGCTCGGGAGTCCCGGCGGTTACGTCTGAACCGATGACCGTGACCATCTCGTGCGGCAGGTCAGCGAACGACATTATGGACAACCAACGCGTGTAAACGTCCGCAGGGCTACCCAGGCGTGCGTCTCAAGAGCGACAGCTGGAGGATTATCGCAGGAAAGTCGGAAACCGGATGTTATTCTGTGAGAAGCGGGGGATTCGGATCGAGCTTGTCCCAATACATAACATGAAACCGTCATCCAAGGCACCTGACAGGGCGATCGATTATGAACTGTACTTAACTTGCCAGCATGCATTTTTCGAGGCAGACAGTGCCTCACTCAGGCATTCCGCGCGTCTGACAGCGGGGGCCCGGGGGCATCGGCACCATTTGTCCCAGCTACAGTTTAGCATTACAAAGGGAATTGTACAGACAACTTGAAAATTTGGTCGATACTCACCGCGGCTGCCTGGCAGTCATGGATCTTTTAAACTGCATACCGGACAGTTCGAGGAGTGTGGTTGATATGATGGCACTGCTCTCACCGACTCGTCCACGCGAATCTGCTCAGTGTTCAAAATTTCGCGTATCGCGGCCGCCGCATCGCATCTAAAGAACGTGAAACACGAACAACTCCCAAAAAACCCCACCTCACGTGAAACGATGAAATCCTCGGCATGCTGCCAGTCTGTGGCACACAAATAGTATATTGCCTCCGCAATTACACAGTCGAGATAAAAGGATACTTAACAGGACAGCGTCGGCTGATCATCATCATAGATACGCACAACGCCTGTCTAGTCATCGCTGTCTACCTGCGATCCAGGGGTAAGACATCAATCCTGGATGTTGATACCATGGGAGTCACGTACCGTGTTCGCCAATTTGCCCCTTGCACGTGCTGCGGCCGCTCTGGTCGAGCTCCGCCCAGAAGGTGCGAACGACAACATTGATTGCTGAGACGAACCTTTTGCCTTGGAGGCCGTCTTCTTCGCCGGTACCTTCTTGGCAGTCGACTGGCTAAGAGAGGCATATCAGTTGAGAGTGTCCAACACGAGAAGCAACGTGGATCACCTCAACACCGCGGCCCTGCTCGTCTTCTTCGTCGGAGCTGGTGCGGGCTCGTCCTCCTCGTCCTCATCATCGTCAAGTTCAATGACTTCTTCCGATTCGCTCGCAACAACCTTCTTCCCTCTTCCTTTCGCGGGCGCCTTCTTTGCAGTCGCTTTTGTGGCGGTGGTCGTTTTCTTCGAAGTCGTGGCCTTCTTTTTGGGAGGTGGCACCTCGTCTGATTGTGCTTCAAAATCCGATCCAGCCGCATCAACGTCCATCAGCATCGAATCCACGGAGGCACCATCATCCGAGTTTTCCGCTCGAGCTTTGCCTTTACCCTGACAAATTATTAATGCTGTGAGTGCTGGAAGGGATGTCGGGGACAATGTCACCTTGGATTTCGCAGTCTTCCCTGTCTTGGCGTGTTCCACATAGTCTTGGTCATACTGCTCTCTGACCTTGTTAACCTATAAAGCTGTCAGCAGAGTAGACCATAGGATAGAATATCCGTGAATGACGGACCACATCGTCGAGGTCACCCTCGTCCATCTCCCCATTCGCTTGTACGCCTTTCATAAGCGCTCTCAACGCAGTCGACACGTGACTAGATAATTCGTAAGTAATCCAAGCCGAAGTAAGCACGACCTACGTGGATATCGCATGCGAATCGTCCTTTTCGACAAACATTTGTATCGCGTCCGACATACCAGCCTCCCCAAGCAGCTGCAGCTCTTGTGCCGCCAAGTACTCCTTGACGAGCGTATGCACCCGGACCATGGATAACTTTTCGGAAATAGAGAGCTCTGGATCGTCGATACTGAGCTCGGGTTGGTCGATCGTGACCTTGGTAGTCCGAGTTGTTTTCTTCGCGCGGTGAAAGACAAGGACGTCGCGTGGGTTTGCGATACGACCTTGGAATTCTTGGCCGAAACGAATGGGGTTGGACATTGCACTGACGCCCGTCGTGTCCACCTTGTAAAAATGTGCATTAGACAAGCACCATGGAGACGAGTGTGTTCGAAAGCACCTTTAATCGAACGAGCGGTAACATACGCGGTAGCTCCTCTTCTCCATCCTCGACGGCCCTCTTGTTTCGGTCATCCCAGAGTTGGTTGGCCTGTTCGATAAGCGCATTGACCTATTATAATCACTTTCGATCAGAATAAACATTCTCGATAAAAGCAAACTTGGATCACTCGAGATTTCAAAAATTTGGAGACGGCGATCTGATCATTGATATCAAACCCCTCTTCCTCCGAGGCCTCGCTGAGGATTACGTCTTCCAGTACAAACGGCCGAACCGTTCGCAAAGGTATAGGCTTCAACTGGAACTCTTTCCCCTGAATTTCCACCAATGCAACGTGTCTGAAATAAAACAATGCGCAGCCTGAGGACGGAACGCTGCCAGTACATGGTGCACCACACTCACTTTTCGATCGATTCGCCATCAGCGAGGGAAGTGGCTACGGACGACCCAGGTTGCGTGATAAAATAATTTTTCCCAGCAACAGACTCTGGGACGATGCGACAATCGTGTTCGTGACCCCAGACAACGAGATCCACGCTGTCATCGAACATGCCTTCGGGAACTGACTCCTGGGGACCATGTCGTACACTGCCACGAGGAGAGAGTGACATTTATGAGAAGATTTTACAACATAGTTCAAATGATAGCGCTCATCGTACCGATTTTGGTGGAGGAGTAACATATTGAACCATTCGTCCTTGTTTCGGGGCATGTACATGCGGACTCGGTTGCTCCGAAGCTCGAAATGCATGCGTTGGTCTTTGACGTTGCCCACGCCATATAAGCCAAGGAAAGTGCTACCCTTACGGAGGAGAACCGGTCTGATTGCAATGCCAGTCTGCTGCGCGTCAGCGTTTGAGACGGGAAGATCGTATTTCCCCATGTAGTTCAAAAGACCGGACACAGAGAGCACATCAAGAGCACACAGTGCGCCCTCCTGGAAAACATTGTCAACGGCATGGAGTGCCACCTGGAGTGATACTCACCGGTCCGGCACCTTGTGGGTCGTCATGATTGCCGTGGATTGAAAACACAGGGATACCAACGTTCAAATTAGGGTCCTCGTAGTTTATTGCTGGGAAACTAGCCATACGTGAGTGCCGGGCAAAGTTCCAAGGATTGTTCATGTGGCGTACTCGTAACCTTCCGCTTTCCCCTCATTGGGATCGCTCAAGAGTTCGAGTTGAACTGGCTTGTCGTTTAGGGTGTACTCGCGCAAGAGAGCGATCACCTGATAGAGGCAATCTCTGGATGGCCTATTTTCATGGAACAAGTCACCAGCAAGGAGAATAAAATCAACCTAGTTTGGCCCTGTCAGCGGTCTTGCCAACAACGATCGACATGGACGTTCGAAAGGGGATGGTTTCGCACACATAACGAACGGCGAAGACAAACCGTCCAAGCGAAGCTGAACTTACGTTACGTTTGACTGCCAATTGCAGGATCTCCTTGAACGTGTTGATAGAATCCTGGCCACGAATTGGATCTCGCTCAAGGTAACCAATGTGGTTATCTGTGGCTAGCAATATTCTTATTGTGTTGTCCGGTTCTTAGTACATCCAACGTTTGAGACCGAATCCAGAAAGGGGGAAATCGTGCACTTGCCAATGTTCCGAATGGTGGGTGGTGGAGGCACCGAATCTCGGCCATCATCTGACATGGCTAAAGGCTAACCTGCTTCAAAATAAAAGAATTAGCAATGTCTAGTGCACAAGCCTCGAGGACGACAGTGATGGTGACTGTAATAATGAAACGCGACGCGCGCGCGAATTGAGTAGGCTCTCACGTGAGCCGGCGCACACAATTTGATCGGCTCGCTCAGGCTGCGGCGCTGCGCATTGCGACACGACTACAACTCCCTTGACAGAAACCTGAGCCAGACTCCAAGCCCGGTTCCAAGGACTGAACAACTCAACAATAACATCTCGCGCAGTCGAGCTGTACGCACACTGTAACATATAACATGTCTCCACAAAATGGCGCCCGCGGGCAGCAGCAAAATAACCACCTCCTTGTGGTATGTCTGTCATGCGAGGTGCATGATGCTTGTTCAGAACTAAAGTGACCTCAGACGGGGACGGTGTTGTTCTATCTCATAGCGGCATTGGCGGTATGTGATGCTGTGTCTCAGTGCCCAATTGCCAGCTCATGACAGCGTCGTAGATGGTCATGGCGTACGCTGAATTTCCACGTTCATCCTGATACCAGCTGAGGTACTGCAGGAATAAATGGGTGCTGCAGTCGACCTCGGCTCCGCTCTTTTTCCTCTTCACACAGCTTATGATCGCTGTTGTCCTTTTCCTCGCTTCACACGCGGCAAAGCTTGTCCAAGTTCCTTTGTTCATCGATGTACAACTCATCAAGGGACTCGCACCTATGGTCGTGTTGAACGTCATCGGTTTGAGGTATGCTCGTCGTTCTGCTATTCGTGCGTGTACCCGCTCACCTCTTTGCAGTTTTAGTAATTACACTCTCAAATACGTCGACGCCTCGTTCTACCAGGTTGCCCGCGGACTATTACTCCCATTCACCGTTGCGACTTCCTACGTCTTCTTGCACGCACGGCCTTCCCTCCGTATTCTGATCTCGTGCTCAGTGGTCACACTTGGCTTCTTCGTCGGCATCTTCCTCGATGCTACCCCGATTGCACTGCTTGGCATTGCATTCGGTATTGCCAGTTCCGCCATAACTGCGGTGCACTCGGTCGTGATCAAAAAGAGTCTTGATGTGGTCAACGGCAGTGCCATGCACCTTTCTTGGTACACGAACTTGTTGAGTGCTGTGCTCTTGATTCCCCTTATCGTCCTTGTTGGGGAGGTACCCGCTATTACTAGCCTCTTCTTCGGGCCATACGACATTGTTACCGCTCCTGGAGAGCTTTCGGAACTGCACACGTTTGTCTATGGGTCTGCCATCACCGTAAGAACTCAATCCGTTTTATGAGGGTTCGCTGACAACGAATGGATATAACAGGGTGTTATTGGGTTCTTGATGAGCCTTGCCAGTCTACTTTCTATCAAAGTGACGTCTCCGATAACGCACATGGTCTCTTCCGCTGTTCGCGGCGTTGCCGCGTCGTTGTTGGGCATGTGGCTATTTGGCGATGTGATCTCCACGCAAGTGTTTCACTGACGTTTTGGTGTGCCTCCGAGCTAACCTGATCGAGTTTAGTGGGCGAGCTTCTTCGATCGCGACTATCCTTGGAGGATCCGTTTGGTACACGTGGGTGAAGCACATCGAGTCACAGACACCCAAGTCTGGCGAGAGGGACGGCAACAAATACGAGAGGGTACCCTTAGAAGACGTCGAGGCAGGGAAGGTTAACGCGTCCCAAAAACCAGAGTAGACGGATGTCATGCCCGGATGGAAGGCTCGGACCTTGCAGATACCCCATGCTTTCCTGGCTTCTTGATATCGTACTTCCGCCGAGATTCTATAGAGGTGGTAGAGCACTCCACAGTGTACAAGGCAGCATTTCCATTGTTACATGATCCCTAATAAGTAGTAATATTGATGTCTTTGCGTTCGTTGTGGAACCTTGTGGAACTCGGCAAATGCAGTGTGGACCAACTGTGGTCTGCATGTCATCACTGATCCATGACATCCTTACCCTCCAACCACAATCCTCACTCGACCTACCAGCCGTCGAAACTACGACCATATTTCAGTCCTGTTCGCTTCAAGCATTCGTACTAACTCGACTTGGGCTCGATATCTTTCCACTTTGACCCCTCAACTATGTTTGGGTGCTGTGTAGCTGGCAGACTTCTCCAAACCAACCTGCAGCAGGTAGACGAGACACACGCCCTGTTTGAGATTCCCGCTGCGGAGAAGGTCAACCACGTCTGCGTCTTTCTATTGGGAAACGGTGACCATCTCCGCATCTCCAACAGCCCAGTGTGATTGACTCCGGATCTAGTGCCATTCCCCGAAGGTTACGGTGCTACCGTGCATTTCTTCTGGCCAGGAAAAGGGTCCCAAGTACTAGGCATGTACGTCCCATGCTCCCCCTAAACTCTGGGTACATAAGCGCTGATCCGGTCCATAGGCTCTCCAACGAAAAACCGTCTGCGATATTCCGCCTTCGTTCCACGTTTTCTTCCATGTCTAACCCAGCCTCCGGCATGAGCACGCCCTCTGCATTCACCTCTGCCGCATCCACCACGACCGGCGACGTCACCGCCATCCTCGGATTCGCGGTCGAGCCCCTCGAATCGGTCGCAGCGCAGATAGCAGCGCTCCCCGCCGCGTCGATAAACGCGACGCTGAATGCGAACGTAGCCTCGGCGTTGACAAAACAGGTCGATCTCGGTGCACTAGCAGAGAGAATCGCGCGACATTTGCTCAACTACGTGTCTGGGTTCGTGCCTTCGGGTGGGATGGGGCTAGAGAGTATGGTACCGATGGGCGTGATCGCAAAATGGTATGAGAACTTTATGGGTAAACTGAGAGCTGGGGGGACGGCATTTTTGGAGAGGGAGGAATAGCGATGAGGAGATGCGGTTCGTAGATGTGGTTTTTTCTTCTCCGGGTCTTCCAGACTCGACTTTTGTACGATGCCTGTAGGAACTAGCAATTTGATAGTCCTTGATACTACATCCCGACGAAGAACATTAGTCCATACAACAGGAGTACAGCCGAAAGTAGCAACTGAAACTTTGACGAGCTTGACCTCTCTAACTACAAACTACTGTATCTCCTCAAACACACAACCGCATGCAACCCAACTCTTTCGACTTCGAGTCTCGATGTTTTCTATTTCAAAGACTCGTGTCGTCGTTGACCGAAGAAAATGGAGTTGGCACCCGTTGAATATGGCCCGGCCGAATTAATCCCGGTCTTCTATCAGCGTCTACTGCAAAACCTCCGAGCGGTGGCAACTTCCTGCAAGTGGCCCATCGGCTCTTCACTTCTCGCCGCCACAATAATGGATGGAATATCTGCTACTGCCGCCGTCATAGGATTGGTTCAGGTCGGAACGTAAGTTACAATCGCGCTCAGACGATACATATCCTCTGGCAAAGAAGCCGATTCCTCCCGTGCTAGGCTACTCGATCAGATAAAGCTGATATCTGCCGCCGAGACTACGATCGAGAGCATTGTGCGGAATTTGTCCCCTTCCTCGCGTACCCAGGGGTTACAGACCCTGATCGACGAATGGGTCAAAGAAAATGGGCCACCGAGAAAGTGCAAGAGAGAGCTGGAGGAATTAGCAAGTTGGCTCGAGAGCCAACGTGAAGCCAAGAAACATAAAAAATGGGTTGAGATGATCTCTTGGCCCATCAAGGAAGACAAGGTACAGGTAACAATTAGAGCATTCGAAGGATACATGCCATATTTTCGTGATGTGCTCGCGATCGAAACTTTGTGAGTCGGCGTTCAGTCGTAAATGAAATTCTACTGATCATGCCATCAGCAATCTCGTCGAAAGTATGGCAACGAGGCACAGGAATGACGAGCTCGCTACAGTGAAATGTGAGTACCTACAGTATCATGGAGGATGAGATGAAACTCAAGTTTTGTGTAGCAGGCCTATTGTCGTGGTTGGATGGGTTTGACTGCACAGATGAACATGAATTTATTCTCCGGCGACGACAGCAGACGACGGGTGACTGGTTGATCAAGGAACGGTTGTATACTGATTGGCGCAATGGTTCAATAGACTTCATTTGGTTGCATGGAAAGCGTATGTCTCTAACCATCCAGGAAAATAGAAAACTGACTGTAGATATAGCGGGTGCTGGAAAATCAGTACTTGCGTGCGCGGTTCTCTATATACGTTTACAAACCCTAGCTGACTGTTTGCAGATCCGCCATTTATTGATAATATTTCTAATGGACTGGCGGACAACGAGACACTGGCATATTTCTACTGCGACTTTCGAAACAGTCGCTGTACGAGCGCCATGGAAACCTTGCGCTCAGTGGCCAAACAATTGTTATGCAACTCAAAAAGTGATTGGCTGCCTTCCTTTTTCGACCTAACCATGCGCGAGCAGCGAGGTGCTCGACCGCCTACGGACTTGGACACGTTGTCAGACCTCCTGAAACGTGCGGCAGAACTCCATGCGAGGCCAATCGTCTTTGTCGACGCACTTGATGAGTGCGAGGATATGTCGAAATTACTCGACGAGCTAGTGAAACTATCCCACGGAACTTGTCACAGTACAGTGTTAAGGTGTGTTCCAGATTTCAGACGGGCTTTTGGGAAACATATGATCTCATTGATTGGCAGGAATACTTGACTTCGGATGCTGCTGCAAGAAGTGCTTACTTCGTCGATCGGTCTCTTGGGTGCTTCGAGCTTGCTTTGACTTCGATCCACTCTGTTATGCTCTACATCCATACTGCACATGATGCTGCAGGATCTTCAGATCGGTTGTGCTCTTATGCAGTCAGCAGTGGTTTCGAACACCTGGCGAGCTGCTCCTCCGACCATAACAAGGTCCTCGTTGCCCTTCTACTATCACTTCAAGACCACGCCTCAACCTACCGTCCTCGATGCACTTACTTTGAATGGGCGAACAACGCTTGGATGACAGAAGTCCCACGGCTAGCTCTGTATATCATCACCCGCTTCGGCCACCTGTCTATGTTGGGATATTATCTCGACTGTTACCCTGTCCAAGCCACTGAGCAAGACAACCCACTGGTCTATGCTGCACTGTACAGTGATCCCCCTTGTGTCCAACTCTTACTTGACAAGGGCCTTGATATTAATGTCCAGGGTCCCATCTACGCCTCCGGGAATGTGTACAAAATGTCGCCCTTGACAGCGTCCACACGAAATCAAACACCTGAATTTTAAGGACCACTCGTCAAGCTCCCACTAGCGCGAGACTGCATCATTCCGACATATGTTGTCCATTCAGCTCTTCAGCGTATTATTGGTGTTCGTTGTAAATCTGCTGTCATCCACGCCCTTCTAGATCACGGCGCTAATCCCACCCTCTTGGTCTCTGGTAGCAAGAGCCCCTGCATCTACTTCTTGAACACTTGTCGCTTTCTGATGATGATTTCGCAATTGCTTGTATGCTGGTAACAGCTGGATGTGACCCCTTGGCGCTGGACGACCGTGGTTTCTCACCTTTTCGTCACGCCATCAACAGAGGAGAAACAACATGGATCCAGTGGCTACTTCAAAATGGTTTCCAGTTGCCGCCGGATGCCATACTTCATGCATTTTCGAAACAGCCTTCCAGTCACGAATATATTCATATGCTTCGCATGATACGATTTCTCATCGCGAATAATGTCAGTTTCCAGGTTCGTGACACTGAAGGACGCAATGCATTCCATCTCCTTGCCCGACTTCCTTTCATCCCCTACGAGTCTATGGCTACCGCGGTTCGTTTGTTGCTTTCCCAGGGCTGCGATATCAACTGCCAGAACGATTTAGGCGAAACACCATTACACCTAACCACTGTCTACCATCCTTCAAGTTGGCCGGGTGTAGAACTGCTTGTTGCTCACGGCGCCCAACTACCCATTGACATTATCAATTATTCCGTAATGAACCGCATATTCCTTTTTTCTTGGGGCGCGGACCTCGTTCTAACGACAGTCCTCGTTCCCTTGGTGAGGACATATGGTGCAAGCTGTCGATCGGTAACTCTGGGTGGCGACAATGCATTACATTGCATGCTAAAGAATGACCCGCTGCACCCTGATACGTCACATCCTGTCGCGAAATTCCTCCTGGAGAATGGATGCGACATTCGTGCCGCTAATTCATCGGGGGCCACACCATTGCAACTTGCAATTGAAACCGGCCATCTCTCCACTGCCCAACTCATTCTGTCCCAGCTTTCGGTGTCATCGATCGACTTGGGCAGCGTTATCCCCCACGCTGTGGATGCCAAAGGAAATGGCATTCTTCATCGTCTGTGCGGCAAACTTCGGGGATTTAACCAAATACAGGAGTACGAGTTCATGGACAGATTGGTTATGCTGCTAGTAGTGGCCTACGATGTGGAAAAGGATATCAACAGGCCGAACCATAAGGGTTTTACCCCACTCTGCATCATTCTCGGAGCTGATCATAGCGAACTCCCTCCTTCCAGTGACGAGACCATGCGAGTCATCTCTGTCTTGCTTGACCTTGGGGTGAGGTTCTCCGATGTGACACCGCTCTATATGGACAACTTCGAGTGGGCCTCGAACCTCCCTTGGTATCGCAATGCCACCGAGGCTTACCACCTCTCACAGTCTCGATTCAGACCATCCTTTGGCAACGTCACCGAGGTTTACTATCTACTTCAACTAGCGCACTTACCCAAGATCCCCACGCCTGTTGCCAGGCTGATCATGAACATGGCAGAGTGTTGGGCGTATACGAAAGCCGTCAAAAATGACATCCGCTACACAATCGCGCACGGTGGTGTACCGATTACATTTCCCGCAACCTCTAGTGATACCAGGTGCTGGACACCTCTCCGAGTCACATTTTCCTGCAAGCCCCGCGTAGTCCATCCCCGTGGGTAGCATTTCCCGTTGCTCACGGGTACCACTGATAGCTGGCCCCCGCTTCGAAGACATTGCGTCCCGCGTTACAATTGACGTTCGTGTTAGACGCCCCAACGCCACATTCATTGTTCCGATTGCTCTCAAGCCGAGATACGATCCACCTCACCCACCCAAAACTGTGTTTGATGTATGGGACGAGTACACACCTGCGACTCAACCGGGTAGGAAAGGACAACTTGCGGTCGCGGAATTGACACATAGAGACTCGCTCGATGTGGAGTCCCGTGACGGTTATGGTAGCCGTGATTACTTTGAACTCGAAATTTTCCAGATTGAAGTGTATTACGCGATTGGTTCCACTCCTCGGGAGTAGTTGGTCGAATACTGGTAGAGTGACTTCGAGTTCTTGCGCAGCTGACTACGATGATATCCTCCTTCCAACATTCTTCTCATTAGGTCGTAGACCGATACTACGAGTTGTTGGAGATCAACGTCGAATTCTCATTCTGTCTCATACTGTAGCTACTACGCCGAGCAGAGGTCAATTTGTCTTCCGGGGCTACACTTGAACTTGCTTCGTCAGCCCACCATGTGGATCCTTGTTTTCAATGGCCGCTGAATACGGTCTTGCACCTCTTCCTGAGGGCTGGGTAGTGGGACGCGAATATGAAAGGATTAGGGGCTTATTCACCAAAATTGTAACTTGCGTGCGAGTTCAAGCTCAAGCCGAATTGCATCAAGCTTTGTTATGTTTCTGTCTCGCGCAGTCAAACGGGCCTCCGAGGGCCATCAGAAAAGCACCAGCCTCTTGAGACAGGTTACGCCCTGGCGCTATGGTCGGTATTACTCCAGCAAGTCCAACTTTGTACGCATCGTCGAAGTTGGCCCGCGTGATGGCCTCCAGAACGAACCACGGCCAATCCCTCCACCCATCAAAGCAGAACTGATAAACCGGCTCGGGCAAGCAGGCTTGCGCAACATTGAAGCGGGCAGTTTCGTCAGTCCGAAGTGGGTGCCTCAGGTGGGCCGTCACTCTTATTCTCGTCACATGCATTCTGTCCTGACCGTCTGTGGATGCGGCGTATATGACAACAGATGGCAGGGACAGCAGAGGTCCTTTCTCTCATAGATCCCATTCCAAACACAGATCTCTCAGTACTCATACCAAACGGCAAGGGTCTCGACGAAGTCTTCCGCATCCTCTCCGCATCCATCTCCCCTGATTCCGCTGCGAAGCCTCCGCCGCCGGTTACAGAAGTAGCGATATTCACTGCTGCGACGGACGCATTTTCACAGGCTAATACCAACGCCACGGTATCGGATTCCTTGGCCCGCCTTGAGCCCGTAGCCCGCGCCGCCCGTGCTAAAGGGCTCCAAGTACGCGGATATGTTTCGGTCATTGTCACTTGTCCGTATTCGGGACGCGTGGATCCGCGTAAGGTGCGAGACGTCGCAAGAGAGCTCCTCCAAATGGGCTGTTACGAGGTCAGCTTGGGAGATACCACAGGCACAGGCACGCCAGCCAGTGTGCGTGCAGTGCTGGAAGAGGTCTGCAAGGAGATAGATCCTAGCAGACTTGCTGGACACGTGAGTGCCTTGTGCTTCTGCGTTCCTGTACAAGGGGATTATTTGCAACGTGATTCACGTTGTACCGAGTAGTTCCACGATACGAACGGAACGGCGCTTGCAAATATATTCACCGCGCTCGATGTGGGCTTACGCTCGTTCGACGCTTCTGTCGGCGGACTCGGCGGATGTCCTTATTCCCCTGGGGCTACCGGGAACGTCGCCACGGAAGATGTCGTGTACGCCCTCACCGGCGAGTCTTTCTACGGTGACATCGAGCCATACTCTGGTCAGCCCATCTCACTCTTGTACCATTCCATACTAATTTCCCACATTGTCTCCCTCCCAGCACCTTCACGTGCATCACCGCCCGTTCTGGGCCCGAAATGGGACGTTGGCCCGATATCTCTTCCGTTGCTTGCGGAAACAGGCGCTTGGGTTTCGGAGACCCTCGGAAGGGAGAACACGAGTCGGGCAGGGCGTGCTTACCTCGCTCGAAAGCGCCGGGAACAGCAGCTAGCCGAAAAGGCACAAACACACGCAAAGCTTTGAGTTTGCTCTTGGATGCACATTGAGCGAACGTCGAGCGCACAGTACCATTCGTGGAGAGACTCTTCACATCCTGGCCCATAGTATTGTATTTTTCATCTTCATCTTGTATTCGTTGTTCAACAGCAGTTTCTGCATTCTTCGCTGTTTACACGAAACTGTATGGTTTCTACATATCCAGAAGCCTGCAACGACCGATCAATTGCTACTATCGGTACACGATTTATTTTTGGCATGCATGAACGGAGTGATTCAATAATCCACCCGCCGTGTCATGCTAGCGACTCCCATGTGTACAAGTAACTTTCCAAAGTAACCCTGAGGAAGGAGTCTTCCATGTGGATCACATGGCATCGTTAGCAAGGAGATACTATGAGTGGGGGCCCGATTGCTCGTTTCCCCTACCACACACGATTATGCACGATAAAATGAGAATACACCCGTTATTATTATGCCTTCCAACAGCATACGAATGTAGAAGAATAATGCGAGGTCGATGATGAGCATGTGTCGCGGTCACCATTGCCTTTGTCAGAGACTGCCCTACTCGACCCACTTCCTATCCCCAATTGAATAGTATACTTCAACCTGGAAAAATACAAATACAAAGTAGTCGTCAACGAGGCACACAAACTGCACGTCGAACGCGTCCTCCGGTTTCAGGTCCGAGACCCGGAGCTTCTTCCGTTCTCTCCCCTTTTGTTTTGCAGGCGTATGTTCATCCCACACATCAAACACGCGTTTTGTATCGCGGTTCAAGAAGGATTGGCACAGCATATATTTCGTTGTGACGTCTGAGACGGACCTGAATCGAAAGGGAGCGTAGCACATCTTCCATGGGTGCGTCAACTGCTCGTGAGCGGTGGAGAACAGACTTACAATCCTGAACGACGCCTGCCTTGCAAGCAAATAAGACTCTGCGAGGCGTTCATGCTCCAGAGTCGCTTGGAGGTGCCGGCAATGGGACTGGTATGCCACCATAGGTGGTGGTGTAGCGGATGTCGTTTCTGATGATTTTGACGTGTGCCCAATACTCTGCCATATCCATGACTAGTCTGGCGACAGGTGTGGAAAACCTAGTCTGAGGCAAGGGCACAAGTCGAAGCAGATGGTAGACCCGAGTGACATCGTCAAAGATCTGTGGTAGTCGAGAGAGCGAGAGCTGATAAGCCTCCTCAGCCCCGCGATACCAGGGACAATACGAGGCGTATTCGATATTGTCTTGGTAGAGGGGTGTCACGTCGCCCAAAGCTGAGCAAACGGGAGATGGTCGCGGCCACACCAGAGAGCGCGAGTCCTGCGGTCGTGAGAATGATAGAAAGCGGGGTAAAACCCTTGTGATTCGGCCGGTTGATATCCATCGCAAGATCGTAACCCAGTAGTTGCAACATGTGCAATCTGTTCATGAAATCGACCTCTTGTATTTGGGATTTCCGAAGTTTGTAGCAGAGACGATGGAGAGTACCGTTTCCTCGGTGATCCAGAATAGCGTGGGTCCGAATACTAGCGACAGCAAGTTCAGGTGGTGACTCAGCGAGCCGAGAAAAGATCATTCCGACAGTGGACTCTGGAGAAATAGCCATTCTCCATTGCGAGTTGCAAAGGCGTGGCTCCCCATGAATTACCGGCACGAATATCGCATCCGTTCTCTAAGAGAAATCTCGCGATGGCATTGTAACACTTGGCCACACCATCAATGGATCGTCGTTCTAAGTCGAGGAGACAATGCATCGCATTGTCACCACCCAGAGTTACGGATCGACAAGTTGCACCGTATTTTTGAACCAGAGGAGCAAGAAATGTACTGATCCAACCACCTGCATCCTGAAAAGAGTAAAAGAAATGGGAAGACCGTATGGCGTAATTGACGATGTCGACGGGTAGCTGTGCTCCTCGAGTAACGAGTAGTTCCACGGTCGTTAACCGCTCGGCGTTAGCAGCCATGAAATGCAATGGTGTTTCTCCAGCTTGATTCTGGCCATTGATATCGCAACCTTGGTCAAGTAAGACCTCGATTACTGCCTCTTTCAGCTCGGCAGGCATGTAGTAGTGGACGAGGAGGTGTAATGCGCCAAGTCCTGCTGGATCGCGGGCGTTAAAATCGACACCCTCCGCGATGAACAGCCGAAGCATGCGAAGCATAGTCTGACTAGCGTAGTCATCAAGAGGGAGTACAATTGCTGAAACCAGATGAAGTATAGCGTCTGGTGGTAACTGGAAACCACACTCTACCGACCACTGGGCAAAATCGATCCAGAGACGCCTGATAGCATAGTGAAATGGTGAGAAACCCTCGTCGTCCAACGCCGTAGGATCACCTCCCATAGTCACTAGCATACGAGCAATCTCGATGTCACTGGAATATGATGAACTTGGAGTTATCGGCTGGGACTCTGTTATCAAATGCAAGCAAGCCATCCCTTTGGTGACCAGGCATTGGGGGTCTGCGCCATTTTCCAACAGGGTTACATGGACCATCCAGGCGCGATAGGAGAACAGCATGGATAGCATCCCTTGGAACGATACACCCGTGTGCTAGCAGGAGTTTTACGAGAGGTTCCTGGCGTTCGAGCGTTCGGTTTTTCGCGGCCGCTATCAGGGGTGACGCTTTGCATACAATTTGATCGAAGATGCGGCCCTCAGAATTAACATCAAGGCCCTTGTCAAGCAAAAGTTGAAGACGAGGGATATCGCTATACAGCGCAGCGAACACCATCGGGTTGTCTTCCTCTGTGGCCTGGACTGTGTGGTGATCGAGATAGTGTTGCAACATGGACAGGTGGCCAAAGCGAATGATGATATACAAAGCCAGCTGCCTAGTATTTGTCATCCAACCTTCGAACCTCCATTCAAGATCGTAGAAGAAACGTTGAAGCGAGACGTGTGCCTTCAAAGGATAGTAGAAGCCCAATAAGGAGCTCGTTGTGGTTGGGATGGCAATTTGCGAGATGTTCGAACTCACTGTCTGCGGCATAAGCACACAGATGATCGTCAGTCATCGTAACACGGTTCGCTCGATCAGTGAAGAGCATTATTGAGCGGTTCGAAGCGGATGCAATTTCCATGGACCCGTGACATTGAGGGACGAAGTAGGATTTATTCGAAATAGCATTCGAAGTCAAGTACTCCTGGGGATCAAGACCATCGCACCTGTCCCCGAACTATGAAAGGATCAAATACATACCTTGACACTGTAGTGTGACAGGGCGATAGTCTTGTTCTCGTCAAAGGACACCAGGGAGCCACAGATCTCCAGGATGTCAACGTCATGCATCGGGGAATTGGTGAGATCCAACGCGGGTTCATCGTGGTGAATTCTCAGCGCTTCTGAGAGCTGAGAAAGCCTCAGGCTTCACAGCTAACACAAGCCATATGAGGGCTCTCCGGGCGATCCGCGAAGCGAATTCTTTCTTGTCGATCGCTCGTAACATCTGATCATACGCGTCGTATAGCGTTCGTGGTAGCGTATCGATCACCTCCCGAACATCCCCAATGGACCAACAGTCATTGAGTCTGTCCAGCTGGCATTGCAACCATCGGAACCTACGAAAATTGAAAATGAGTACTCTGGGCGAGCAAACAAGGAACGGGGCACACATTCCATCGGCTTTTCCCATTAGGGCACCCTCGATTTCGTCCTTCAGATCCTGCCTTAGTGTCTTGAGCCGGGATCGTGATTGTAGCTCGGTTGCGATATGAAAGTAAATATCATTTCGTACTTCATCGACCCGTTCGTCCAAGAAGATCGAAGGTAAACCTGTAAAAGCTCCCTTGACAGTATGCAAAGTCCGACCCGTAACAACAGACGGCAATGTCCGTGAGATAGTTTCACTAGCTGGTCGAGTAATTTCGACATATCCTCGCACGCATCAAGTGCGTCAACAAAGATGATTGGCCGAGTATGGAGTCTTGCCACACGTTCTAGGAGGTCTGACAGCATATCCAAGTCCGTAAGCGGTTCAGCACCTTGCTCTCTACGGGTGGCTAGATCTGAAACCGAGGGTATCCAGTTGCTCTTCGAGTTCCATAACATCTGTTTGATCACTGAACGTAAAACTTCCACGGCACTCGTACAACGGCTGTTCCGAAAGTCACAATAGAAATATGCCAATGTTTCATCGTCCGCGAGTCCGTTCGACAGATCGTCAATGACGGCAGATCTGGAGCAAATGAACGAGATGCTTGCAGACGTACATAGAACAACGTACAATAGTACGGATTTTCCAGCACCCACTATACTCCTAATCAGGTCTCAACATTCCTCAATTATTAGGTACCTACCTTTGCCATGCAACCAAATGAATTTTGTTGAACCATTGCGCCAGTCAATATACAACTCTTCCTTGAACAGCCAGCCGCCCGTCGTATACACAGCACGTGAGGTGAGCCTTGAGACTCCTTCGGGTGTTCTATGCGAATAATGTGCTCACATTTTACGGAGGCAAGTTCATTGTCCTTGGTTTTTGTTGCTATGCTTTGGACGAGATTACTGATCCCCTGGTCAGCAACCCGAATCCACAGATAAACACCCACGTACAAGGTATCGATGGAGAGTATGTCACGGAAGTAGGGAATACATCCTTCGAGAGTTCTTACAGTCGTCCGTATCTTGTCCTCCTTGAGGGGCCATACAAGCGACTTCGTCCACCTGTTCCGCGTCCTGCGTTCGACTTGCCCCTCTAGTCAAATCATTAGCGCCTCTAGTTCTCTCTTGCACCTGGCCGGTGCTCCATCCGCTTTCGACCATTCGCCTATCAGAGCCTGTAGTTCTGGCGTACGCAACGAATGTAGTGCATTTAGAACCACGCTCTCGATAGCGGTCTCTGCGGCAGTTACTAACCGGATTTGATCGAGAAGCTGGGTACGCGCCGATTGAATACTTTTGACGGACGATATGTAACAACTGAGTGCAGTGGTCACTTGGGCTGCAGCTTGGACTAGGCCTACTGTGGCTGCTGCTGCGGAGACCCCGTCCATGAATATGACTGTCAGGAAGGACGATGCGGGAGCTCAGGACGAGTGCCGCGAGGGCCATGGGAAATGAGAAGGATCCGGGATTTCGGATTGGGAACACATGTTTGTATAAACCTGTGCATCTTAGAGTAGGTGAGGATTCTGAGGAATTTGGATTGTTTTGCCGTAGTCGTGCTGCCCGCAGCGCCTGCCCTGAGCCTTAGTCTGGGACCGTCTATGAGGCAAGCCGTCGATGGTAAATTTCGTTCGCGTTTAGGGGGTTGCGCGGGCACGTGCATGACATGCCTAAATCCGGGGTAAGCATTCATCGCGTGACATTAGGTAAGTGTAGGATAAGGGTTAGCGTAGCTACATAGAATAAGTCGATCTGCCGTTGTCAATGATCGCTACTCCATGAATTCCATCCAATCCAATCTCGCTCCGTGTTGCTGCTGTGGCTCTCTTTCGAACCTACCCAAGGGACCGGTACCACATAACGAGCGCGTTCAAAAAGCGATCCATGTGCTACAACTCAGCCAACTTTCGCTCTTCAGACTTCAGTGCTCTCCTCAAGGTCCTGGATCCAACAGAAAAAGACTTTACGGTACATCGTGGTCGTACCTATGCTTGTCCGAAGGAGCGGCCACACGGAAAGCTCATTCAGCTACTCGATTGCCTGTACAAAGACCCCTGTGGCAAAGCGCAACTCGATGCTTGGATAGAGCCTTATGCACCTCAACATGTGACCCGGAAGGTGTACGATGAGATGGACAAGCATGCTCTCAGTGGGGCGATTTCATGTGAGTTTCTTGTGAACTGGGACATCAACACGACGATTGGGAAGATCATGGCAGAGCATGCACCTGTACTCGGTCGGATGCTTGGGAGTGCTGCAAAGTCAAACTGAGCCATGAGGGGGAATAAAATAAAGGACGTCTCTACGGTAGGTTTTGCTCACCGGCATTAAATTGGGTCCTTCTGAACCCCTCGAAAGACTTGTCATGTTGTAGTCGCACAGCTGGCAAAGGCACGATCGAATCATACACTCTACTTTGCAGCACCATTTAATCTTTTTCTCTGGACGAATGGTGCATCACGCCTGGAGCAGGCAGCGACCGTCTTGATCCCATAGTTCTCACACTCAGTGACCTATAAGCATCAAAGGTGACGTATTCTATCGATCAGTACTACCTGCAACAATTACCTGAGTCACTTGAAGACGTTTTAGTGGTGAAATGGTGATGGAAATCGAGTCCAGTCGAAGTAAAATCGGAATGAGGAGACACAAGGTCTTTCCGCTGCCTGTTCCGGCCGTAATTATACTGTCACGTCCGTTTAGGATGGCGAGTGAAGCTTGCAGTTGGAAACACGCAGAACGATGGTAAACCGAGTGACGATGAATACGATCAGACAAGCTTGCAGAGCGTATGTCCTGTCTTCTTCAGAGAGCGCTGCTAGGTGGTCGTAAGGAAGCTTGTCTCTTATCATCGAACGTGCAAGGCCATCGAGTAGATGCGACGGGGCCACGAGAATTACTGGAATAAAGGACGAATAATAATCCATACCTTTGCAGGTCGTAAGTTATTGTGTCGCGTCCAAGTCGCGTCGTCAATCGATTCGAATTATTAGTTACAATATTTACAGTAACTAATTATTTTGCCAGAATGAAATCTTGCGTTCTTTGATTGGATGATCATCACGTGCCCGCGCAGCCCCCTAAACGCGAACGAAATTTACCAGACTACCTGAGCCTGGAGTCTGGACGCTGATGAGCACGATGCGGCGAGGTGAGGCACGAACATAGCCACAACGTAAGATCTTCGGACCAGCGAGCGAGGTAGCGCTCTCACGCTTCTCTCTTTCAAGCTCCTCGCACTGGCTCTGCCACCATCCGCAGCCCGACGTCGAGCTTCGTCGCACCCACCGCACCACTCCCAAAAGCGCTTACCGAGACCCGGTAGGCGCTTCCTCGCAGCTCTCCATCACAGTGGGTCCGGATAG
>JBBPNP010000175.1:0-53358 GCA_038090955.1 Xerocomellus intermedius
GCTTCCTCGGCGTCAGCGTCCTCTTCCTTTTTTAAATGTTGCCAGTTGGAGAGTTGCGTGACAAGTTGGGTACCTTCGACCTGAACGAGCTCGAGAGAACGCTTGAAGGCGGTAACTTGAGCCTCCAGAGCATCTCGTTCCGTGGTGAGACGAACTGGCTGAGAGGGGCGTCTTGCACGAGGAACCCTGGAGACAGACTCGGACTCGGACTCGGACTCGGTTGGTTCGACCGCTGAACGCGTGATCATCTTGGGAAAAGACAGGGGATCGCGGCAGACCCGAAAGAAGAAAGGTGTGCTATATCACCTGGAACGTGTCAGTATCTCGTCCGCAAGGTAAACGCGCCTCTGTGACGGGTCCCAGTCAACACTCACCGCAGGCATCGGCCTGGAAGAATGGTTCTAAATTGAGATACTTACCGTAGGCCGATGCCTGCGGTGACTGCGCACAAGGAACCTGATCAGATTATGTAATAGGTGTATTCCCGCTACGGTTAGTATGCAGTGGGTTCTGGTGGGCCCTCGAAAACACCATTTTGCAGGCCGATGTTGGTAGCCATGGTTTCTACTTGTACATGTTTACCCTTTCCCCAAATCTGTTAGGTTTCATCGGCGTCTTTAAATCCGTTCAGGGGTCTGCGCAGCGTTGTTCCCCACAGTGTGACAGTCTGTCCTTCTCCAACTCCTATACGTTCCTGCCCCTGCGTCTCATCGGTCGGGTCCCTTGCAACCACCACTCTGTTGGTTTCATGTTCGTTTGACGTGCATCAAGTTGGCTTCTGCGTCGTTCGAGTCGGTTCGACGTGCATCTCTGTGCCGGCTGGCTCCGTGGGCCGTGGCTTTGCAGTGCCTCTGATTCTACCTTCCACGACGCCGGTCGTGCGACGACGTCGAGTGCTCCCGAGCAGTGTTTTTCCGTGCTTCGCTTGCACGACATGCTTCGTTGCGTCCGAGTCGTCAATGTCCAGCGATCTCGTATATCGAGCTGACACAGATCGATTGCGTGACATATGTTCGCAACATGGCTTGCATGAATCTGATGTCGCTGTCTGTATGGATTGGTTGATAAACCACCTTTTTATAGTGAAGTTCACCGTCGTACTGTTGGTGCAGACATATCGTCCCAAACTTGAACCGCATTGTAGGTTCCCCCCTGGAGGCCATGCTTGGGCACGTTTCCTTCTATTCCCCTGAGTCGCTTATCAGAATTTGTGACGACCTCCTTCCCGCACGTCCCGTTGGCGATGGAGGTAGTACTTCGGAACGTAGTCTTCGTCGACGCTCTGCGCGGTGTGCGCCGCGCGTTCGAACAGGAGGTCGCCTCCAATGAAGCCGCAGGCTTGTCGCTCAATTTTGGAGAGGGGAACCTCTTACGTGCGGTTTGCTTCATGGGCTGATGGCTCGACGGTGATTGTGCGCTAGTTTCGAATCGCGACAGACCGGTTTGCATCGCTATCGTTCGTCGCTTCCGGCCCGATGGTGTTCGCGCAGATAAGGAGTTACAACTCCGAGTCGACTGCTAGATGACCTCCGTACATGTATCCGTTTACTTCCTTTGCGCCATCTGCTCAGGATGATATTGGCCCTCAGTGTGGTTGTCGTTGATGAGTTGAATGATACTGGGTATGCCTAACATTGCCACGAGGTAGCCCCCGTAGCGGGTGTTGCCACGGATGTGGCCTTTTGTGGTTATCTCGTTCATTGGACCTTGAACAAAGAACAACATGTCCACTCCGGAACCTCTGAGATGAACAGGCGGGCATGGTGATCTCCGTACAAAGATGAATGGAATAACACGGTGTGTTGCACAGTTGAATTACACCTGCACCACACTTTACCTTTCGTTTGCTATGTATGTCCAGTACCGTAACGGGCATTGGTTTATAGGTCGCCGACCGCTCTCGGGGGAGGGCGTGTTGACCATTGCTCGCGAAAAAATCGACGTAGGCTGAACATATTGTCATAAATGGGTTGGTGAAGATCGGGAAAAACGAACGGATGAACAGAAGTTTTATGCGACGCGGGGAGTGCGCGCGAAAAACAAGTCAGGGGGAACAATTTTAATTTCCCTGAACCGTCGTTGAGAGTACGTACTTCAATACTTCCATGATCGTGTAGTGCAGGTATCACGAGCGTCAAGTGGAAGCCATTCAGGCTCTCGATAGTTGTTTTGCTTGTACCTGAGTTGAGTGATGCAGAGATGCAGAGAAAAGCAAAACCGCAAAGAATTTCCGCAGGAGGTGGGTACCGGGTTGGCGATCGGGTGAGATCGATTCCCGGCCAAGTTGTCGTTGAAGGCGGGTTGGCGTAATGGTAACGCGCTAGTTTCCGGCGCTAGAGATTCTGGGTTCGAGTCCCAGGCCTGTCGCTTTTTGTGGTTCCGCAGACCTCATTGGTTATTGTAATACACTCAGGTCGTACACATACTATGGCTACTCTTACACAACTTGAACGCCACCAACGGTGCGGATGCTTGGTTGAATTTATCACGACTGCACATTTTCGAAGACGGGAGTCTCAAAGGTGCCATCGGGGTCTAATGAGCAATCAATCCACAATGGGCAGCTTGGATTTAACATGGATTTACCTCGCCCTTCGCTGTAAATGTATTCTTTGTCCTTTTCTGCGAGGTGCATAATATGACTCGCCATCTCATGAGCCACGATCGCGACCTTGGCGTTTTGCAATGCCGCAGCACGAACAGCAGCTGAAGCCACGTGATATCTCGAAACGTGGTTGCACAGCATCATCTTAACGTATCTTGTCAGTAAACGGTGAGATAAAGCAAAGCTAACAAAACGAACGTCAAAAGGGGACGTCGTGGTTCCTTCCTCTTGATACCTATTCATCGTCAGTACCCATGAGACCCAGTCGGGAAAGTGTGGCAACTGACCCTCCAATTGATACCCTTTCGAGATGTGGCCGACCAAACAACAAACCCTTCACCTCGATCGGATAGCTGTGATAGTTGAAGATGATGGGTCTATCCGGAGTGAAAAGCGAATCGAAGTCATCACTACTGAGTGCGTGAGGGTGACTCCCCGGCGGACCGAGAATCATCAGATCCGTCACATTCACGACGCGTACACGGAGGACAGGGATCAACTTGCGGAGGAGAGCTGCTGCTGCAATTACCTCGAACGTAACTTCTGTACCGATGCCGACGAGCACGCTGAGTTATTTGTTAGAAGCATACTACAAACGCAAAGAATTGCCATACACATCTGGATTCGCTCCCTCGTCAACGCTCGCAAATTTCCAAACAGAGGCACCAGCCACGCAATGCTTCATGGTGAATTAGTTGTCTGTCATCCCAAAGGCAACCAAAAAGCGTACACGATCCGCCTCCCCCGGACTTAGCCATACTGTGGTCGGTTGCTTACTACCAACCATGAGATTGATGTAGTTCTTGGCCCTCAAACAGTGCGCTATGGTAGAAAGGAAACAATTCGCATCAGGTGGGAGGTAAACGCGTGCAAGTCTCGGTTTCAGATCGAGGATGGCACCGATGAATGAAGGGTTTTGGTGCGAGAAACCATTGTGCTCCTGCCTAGTCCAGGTGGAGGTCTCCAGAAAGTTAACAGAGCCAATGTCATGGCGCCAATCAGTCTCATAAGCCTAAGCAGTGGAAGCTGTTAATACGTTGCGGGAGGCAGACAGACAATACAAACCATCTTCACAAACTTGCTGTATTGCACCATCATGGTGTGGATGATGCCTATGAAAGCTTCGTACGTCGGGAAGAGGGCGGTCCTCCCTGTAAGTGTATATCCCTGTAGCATACCCTGACAAGTGTGTTCGGAAAGGATTTCGATAACGCGCCCTCCCTGAGCACGACAAGCGATGTCCCACTGAAAGTTTCTTCCGGTGACGTCGAATACAGCATCGAGCTTATTCGAAACAAGCTCATCGGGGGAGAAAATCCTAAAGGTGGATGGATTGCTAGTAAACAAGTCTCAGTCTCAGCTTCAGCGAAGAATGCAATGTATAAGACACTCACTCTTTGATCACCTCGCGAAGAAAGTTTCCAACTGTTTTCATGCAGCTTACCTCGCAACCACTTTGGACACCGAATGGCATCCAATCAGGAACTGCAAGAGGTTGAAAGGCTGCATAAGCCTCCTTCCTAAAG
Organism: Xerocomellus intermedius; assembly: GCA_038090955.1. Classification (NCBI taxonomy): domain Eukaryota; kingdom Fungi; phylum Basidiomycota; class Agaricomycetes; order Boletales; family Boletaceae; genus Xerocomellus; species Xerocomellus intermedius. Next base: position 4,132 of record JBBPNP010000175.1, read on the forward strand.
CCGAGCCTCTTGTCCTTTACATCGGGGATAATCTCCGTGACGTCGCTCTTGGGTGCGCCATCGGTCCCGCCCTTTGCGCTGTGGATAGTGAAGAGCTCCTCGGGACGATAGCCGGCCAGCCAATCTTGTAGCATCTTGAGCTCTTCCTCCGACGTTTTGGCCTCGGGAAGCGGTACTTGGTGTGAACGGAATGAACCTTCGATAAACTCCCCATGGAGTTCCTTTGGACCCGACCAGCCTTTCGGGGTTCGTAAGATCAGCATTGGCCAACGAGGCTTAACAATGGGTTTCCCCGAACGTGCTGCGCGCTGAATACGGGAAATCTCGTCAAGGGCCCATTCCATAGCCCCAGCGAGGTCTCTGTCGATATTTTTCAAGTCGTCAACGATACAAACTTGGTAGCCATAACCACTGGAAATATATTCGTAAATCCACATACACATGTTAGCATAACGTCATGCTAACCTGAAGAGCGCAGTCAACTCCTTGTCGTCCATACATCCGAAGATGGTGCGTTCTGAAATCTTGAATCCATTGAGGTTTAGAATAGGAAGTACAGCGCCCGACTCTGCAGGATCGATATATTTGAACCCATGCCACGCGGTTGCAGTGGGGCCAGTCTCGGCTTCTCCGTCACCGACAACGCAAACGACGACGAGGTAAGGATTATCCATGACAGCGCCAAATGACACGCTGAGAGCATATCCCAATTCTCCGCCTTCATGGATACAGCCAGGTGTCTCGGCGTTGATATGACTGAGAAATAGTCAGCTTCAGATAATGCGAATTATGTAGAGCTCGCCTCGGGAATCCTCCGGGAGTACTGAATCTCGTGATGAGTCTCGTCAACCCAGCTCTATCACGTGAATAATGTGGCCAAAAGCATGCGAGTGATTCCTCCAACCACAGACAGGAGAGAATGGCAGGTGCGCCGTGGCCTGAATTAGCGGTTCAAAAACTCAATAAATAGACAAAAGAACAATACTAACCGGGTCCTACGACGAGGAGGGCATCAAGATCGGTCTTCTTGACGATGCGATTCAGGTGCGCATACACGAGGACGAGGACGGGACAGGTTCCCCAGTGCCCGAGCAAGCGATGCTTGATGTCGTCCGAGGTGAGCTTCCTCTCGAGGAGAACATTGTCTCTCAAGAAAATCATAGCTAAGGCCGCACCTGAGCACGGGAAGGGCAGGACAACAAAATAGGGGCTAATTACCGGCAGCGATGTAATTCGCAGCTCGCGTGAACTTGTTGAGGGAGGCGAGTTCGGCGGGAGTAATGACAGAGCTAGTGCTGAGTCGTACGCGATAATCCAGCACAGAATCGGGGAGGTGAGACGGGTCAGGGGGCGGGTTGGGCTGAGCGAGACGCTGTCCAGTCATCGTGTGAGGGATACAGTTGAAACTTGGAAGGAGAGGAGAGAGGAGATTAGGATCTATTTAATAAAGCACATACTACCTACCCTCAAGTCAGCGGTCATGAATTGTCACGGATCGTCACACTACTGAGTTCAGTTTCCTTCCAGCTCTGCCTTCGGGACATGGATTTGGAACATTGACTCGGAAGGCAACCTTGACTTCGTTCTGGGACACGCGCCGGTTCCTTTTTGGGAAGTTGTCGAGGCACATGCCCCGGGGTCCGGGCGCAACGGTTATTCAAGTTCGCGTGACGGTCTCGATTGTGTCACTGCTGTTCCTGGTCCTGTTAACCAGGCACCTTATGGAAAGCCAACGCCAACCGGAGCGGCGAGCAAAAACTTTGAAGAGAATTTACGCAGCCATAGAGAACGTTTTCGAGTTCTATCCATGATTATTGCACAAAGCTGCTGTTCTTCGCCCGTGCTATTTGTACCAACCCAACGTGAAACTTGGTCGTTCTGTACCATCCAAGAATAAGTTGGAGAGTTTAACGTCAATGTTCTACCTTCTCACTTTCCGACTTCTGTTAGACCTGGTCACGAGATTGAATCTCGGAAAGCGTCCAGAGGATCGATATTATAGAGCGATTGAAACGCTCCCAAACGGGCCTCAGGCTATAGCCTATGAACGTGGATACAATCGCCATTCTAGGTCGACTCCTTTCAGTCCGACAAGCATCGATCACTGAGCCGTCATAGGCGTCACCGTCGACCAAAACCTGTAAGGCGCGGACACACGCAAACGAGCATCGGTAACGTGTCACCATTCATTTCGACAAAGCAGCACGGGAAAACGGACGTACGCGCATCGCTCGAACAACGTCGGATCGGTTTTGATGGGCATAACCACCGGTACGCCTGCCTCCGTACGATTGAATAACATCTCCGTCTCTCCGATGTAGTATTCGTCCCAGTAGGGGGTGATGTTGGTCGGATCGAATTTGGTGTTGACGTCGTAGTACTTGGCAAGGGACATGAAAGACTGGGAGAAGGCGGTGATGAATTGGGTGTTGTTGTAAGGAGGGGGATAGCTTAGGCTAAGATGATGGCATAGGGCGCCAGTTAAGATACGGTAGAAGGGAGAGGATGGGGGCACACCTGTAGAAGTAGTATATGGCGTCGTAACCGTGGTATCCGGGTGGGATTGCAAAGAAACCCTAAGACAGTTCCATCAAATATAGTGATCGGCGTACAAAGTTTGGAAGACTGACCTTCCACGAACGACCTGCGAATGCCTTGAGCAGGTAGTGGGTCGGGCAGACAAAGATGGCTACAAAGAAAAGTCCGAATAAGCGATCGAACTCTTCGCATTTCTGTAAACCCAAGTTGCCCGACTTACAATCCCCCATCACCGTGATAGCCTGTTCGAGTGCCGTCCCGTAGTTTTGATAGACGTATGCGGCTTCTTGGACTTGGAGAGACGTCATGTCTGGGAAAAGCTGAGAGACGTAATCTGTGATCGTCAACGTCTCATTCGCATCCACGAAAATGTTTCCCTCGTTCTGATTGCTGACGGCGAGCAGTACTTGCTTTGGGAACGTCAACTAGCTAGATATGTAGTGAAGGTGGTCACGTACTCCGTTCAACTGACCCTTGGCAAGAGTGACGGTTGGACGCTCGAGGATGAACGTGCCATCGACCACGGGAACGAAAATGAATGTGCCAAAGAAAGCAGAACCAGCGAGATCATAGTTTGCAGCCTGGAGCGTCTCCGCTTCCACAGACTGTAGACAGGTGAACGTGTCGGCGCTCGATGCGCATCTTGCACAGAAGGAGTTACTACGCGGTCAAGAGGTATATACTGGGCAAGAGGATGGCTTACCCGGTCATATCGGTAACTTCGTTATACAACAACTAATCTCGATCAGTTCGCAGGCCTTCCGCAAAACGAACGAAGACGCAGCACCTACCTGAGGCAGCCGATCGTTGTAGTAATACTGAGGAGGCAAATACGTGGAGCTGGCGATCGCAGCATTGAAAAGCGGCGGTTGGGTGTTACCTCCGTTGGCGACGATATGCTGCAGGACGGAGCCGGCACCTGCGGATTCGCCCCATATCGTGACGTGGGCTTTGTCACCACCAAACAGCTCGATCTAATATAGACACATAAGTGTGTGCAGGATGGACGTGCACGACGAGCCTTACGTGATCCTGTACCCATTGCAGTGCAAAGGTTTGGTCAACTGGGACGCCAGATATTGTCAGTATGATCTAGGACGAAGATAATATTTCTTTCTCACGGAGGCCAGCGTTCAGAGCACCCTGAGCTTTGATCTCATTGCCAGAGAGGAAGCCTAATGCAAAACTCAGACCGACGGACGAGATGATGTTAACCTCCGAGCCAGGGGAGCATACCGAATGCACCCAGACGATATTGAATGACGACGACAACCACGGTGTTCAGGGAATCAGCGACGAGATCGGCGCCATTGTACAAGGCCGCGTATCCAAGCTCGTAGCTACACTTCGAGATCAGATACGCATGTAGGGACACGCAGACCAGACGCGTACCCTCCACCGTGAATCCAGACCAACACAGGGAGCCCACCCGCTGTGACTGGTTCTGCGGGCATTGTTCCGGGCACGAAGACACTGGTGACAGGATTAAAGTTGCACTTACTCCGCGATTGTATGCGGCTATCGTACTCACTTGAGGAACAAGCAATCCTCCGAAGCAGCTGGCGTTGTGCTCTGTCGTTTGTTGTGTCCGTACGGTGAGACTGGCGCCGTCATGCTGGCACCGAATGCGGTCTGATAGCACATGTCAGGGTTCTGCGTCGCGGGTTGTATACCAGACTCAGTGACCGGTGGCTGAGGTGCTTGGAACCTCAGATTTCCTAAGCGGGAAGTTCTGTGGATCAGCATGACCCCAACGGTAGGCACGAGGAGGTCTCTATCATACTACTCACCAAGAGGTGGAGCAGCATAGCGAACGCTCAAGAAAGCGGTGATGTTCGTCTGTGCATCAAAGTATCCTTGGTATTGTGCGTAACCAAGATCCACGATTGGCGCTGTCACGTTTGTGGCCGTCGCCGTGTTCACCAACGAGGTCGAAGAGATCAGCCATAATGCAATCCACTGAAAAGCAAATCCATGAACCATCCTGACGAAAGTCTTGGGCAAGGAAGATCGACTCTAGCGTACCGATTTTATACCTCGGCGATGGACGGTGAGGTGCGGCGAACTTGTATTTCCCCGACTCCCACGAAAGGTCAGCTGAAAATTTGCTGAGATGAAGATGAGTCTCCGTAAATGAATATTAATTTCTGCCTGGAGAGTTGGCGCTGTCCTGCTGTCCCGTGCCAGGCTTCCTCTGGCCGATGCTGGAACGGGCCCTTGAAGCGAACTCTCCTGCCAACTATGACTACCTCACCCTGTCCTCCTCGTTCCAGACCCTCGGGCCTATCCCGGAGGTGCGCAATCATTGTGCAAAATCTACATATGACATTACCATTATTTCAATCATCAAAGACCCCCGCCGCTCAGGCAGGGCACTTTGTCATCAATCAAATGTTTGGCTACAGGCGGGCCGTAACCCAACTTTTTACGGGTTGATGCAGAGCTCTCGAGGGAGGCTTTCTACGATGAAATAATTCCTCGATCTTCGGGTTGAGGTCAGAGTAACGGCGGGCTGGAATTAGATACAATACTGCCAGCGGGAGTTGCTGTGATCCCATTCGAAGTGCGGGCGTGGAAGGAACGTTGATCAGCGCTCAACGCCGATGTTCAAATGAGCAATAAATTGGCATTGTCATCTCCAAACTTTCTGTAGTCACAGTAGCGCCTTGATGAACGAATGGTAGAAACTTGACGAAGCTCGGTGCAGCTTCAATTTCAGTGAGGGCCGTCCGCATGGTGTAGGGTGATAGACGAGGGAAGAGAAATGTACAGGCGGGTTGCAGCGCAATCCTTGGACTGGCGACTATCACGATATAAAAATCGCCCACCTTGCGCCCACCTACCTAAAGACGAGTGAAAATGTCTCGATCGCATCGCGCCACTTTCGTACCTACAAGTATTCCACCCGTGACGTGCAATGTGTGCCCAAAGGCTATTTGACAGTTAGACCGCAACACCTACAGATATAGCTGTGAAAGTAACCTGCGAATAGATCGTCCGAGTAATACAATCATCGTTCGACACCAGAGTCCATGCAAAGAGCGTGAACTAGTAATAGCTACCCCAAATTGAAGATTGCGACAGTGTAGTATGCAAAAAAAAAAAAAAAGTTCAATGGTCTTTACAGCCAAACGTCTGCTAGAATATCCATACACCCGCGCACACAGCCGCGAGGAACGACATCCCAAGCGCAGCGACCGGCGCTCGTCGCGTCCGAGCACCACTCCACCCTGGAGGCTCCCCGAGAATTGCAGAGGATTCCGTGAGGTGGTACGTGGATGTCACGATCTCTCCTTGTGCGTTGGTCGCAATGAGGGTATATTGATCGGAAAGCATCGGAAGCGCAGTGGGATCTATCGCGGGCGAAACTGCCATTGGTGGGTACGTGCTAGTCGCGAGTTCCGAGTCAACGATTTCACCCAGAGTCGCAGGGACAGAAGTATTAAAGGTATAGGGCGGCGTCGTATACGTCGGAGTCGCTAAGAGGTAATTGGGTAACGTGGTTGGAAAAGTGGCAGACACAGAGGAAAAGAACGAAGCGACGAGAGCAGGGGACTCGACAGGCGCCGAAGAGTTTGTGAGGGCGTACAAGCCAATCATCGGAGGTTGTACATAATCAATACCGAAGCTATGCAGGTGAGGGTGTGAACATGAGGGGCAAGGTTCCTACTCACCTCCAGACAGAGTATACCGTGCGTAAAAACGTTGTACCTAGGGAATTCGTTATAAAAGCAGTTTACAAGGAGCAGTAGTCGGTCTTACCAAGCTGCCAGTCGATACCATCTGCGCTGGGTGGCGAAGCCTTTGGCCAAGACAAACATAGGTTAGGATCGCCTGCCGCCGGACCGATGATATAGTCGGTAGGTTGAAGAACAAACGCCGTCCCATCGCTGTTCCATTCGTTAGTGGGAACTTATAGAAGGTGATTGTTGCATACCCAAAACTAAACGTCAAGGTCGCAGATGAGGTGCAAGGGATCGCCCATTGTCCACCTGGGGATTGTTCAGTCAATTATTTGAATGTCCAGCAATCTCCACCCACTCTCATCTACAAGCCGGCTGCCAGGGAAGAGTGCATACAGTCGCGTCACCTACGAAACAAAGGTAAGTTTGATGCTATACATACCCATACTCGAGATGACTCACATCTTGGTAGGGTCCGTACAATCCAGGGGTTCCCCTACACAGACTCACCCTCAGCGTGTCGTATCCATGATCTGATCCAACAACACTTACACATCTAAAAGTGCGATCGAGGAATTTCCGGTTGGTCCTGGATACGTGGGTATGGGTGTTAGCGCACTCCCATTCACCTACCAAAAGGTGAGCAAAGGACCAACTGCTACTATTTCACATCATACATACCGCGAAGCCCGTCATATGAATGGCCCAGTACATATATCCCGAGGTATTCGTCTGTGTTCCTATCGGAGAAAAGGGAACTACCTCATTCCAGACAATATCGCTTGTATTCTTTAAGACCGACGCATCAATAGCACCTGAAAGTTGTCAGGAAGCATGCCAGCCAGTGTGACAGAATTGCCCCTCACCTAACGCGAGCGTTCCAGTCGAGTTTCGTGTCAAGTACAGTCCAAAAATCGGGTAGTCGAGGATGCCTTGTTGAGACAAACTTGCGAGGAACGGTGGGGCTACAAACCACGACGAATAATGACAAGTTTGAAAGCCCACATGAAACACGCACCATTGGGGGTAGCTGCGTCAATCTCTGACAGTCGAGGAAACCCCAGGCCAAGAATGCCACTAACATCATCCATGAGCGTGACATTCGAGGCCGTCACCACTCCTACGGAATTCGACGAGGACACGATCGGTCATTGAAATGCCACGATGAATCAGCATGCTCACCGAAGGCTTGACCGGGTACCGTAACATTCGAGACCTCGATGGACTCCCTTGCAACAAATCCCGATGCGCCTTGAGGGATACACGATGTCATTCGATAGTTTGACAGCTTGACAGCAGAAACACTCACTGGTGCCATCGGCATAACTTAGGCTGAACGCGGTATCGTTGTCATTGACCGAAACGAACGTTGGTGACGCATACGTCAATGGGTATCTTGGAACCGCCGAGCAAATTTTCGTGGTACAGGCCGTCGAGACCAGCCAGACTGCCAAGCGATACCATATTCAGCAGAGGCAGAGAATAGAGAATTCCGACGAACGATCTGATGACCCGGTATCTATTGAGGCGCGAAAGCTGATTTCGCCTGCTTGAATGACAGTATAGTATGTGCTTTGAGGAATGAGCTCGTCTGCTTCTACCAGTGGTGAATGACTGCTCACCCGTCGTCAGCTAATGAGACCGGGGAAATTCCATTGGCATTCGGCGCAACACTGCCCGCAGTATTTGACACCAGTTGGCCCAGCTGCACGCTCGGCAGGGATGTTGGTGGGTTTGCTAAGGCTGCTCCCAGGCGAAAAGCCAGAATGAATGAAGATGATGCTAAGAACCAGCGCGACATCTCAATTCCTACGGCAAGGCTCTACTGAGATTCCAACATCCGACGTGGCTCCACTGAGAGTGCTTGCAACTGTAGTGATACTGTGAGTAGATGAAGAAAGCGCCGAGACTGCGGCCGGTTATACTTGGACGACCGTTGCTGTCAGGCTAAACATAGCTTGCAAGGTTCAATCATGGGACAAGCGTAAACACAAAAGGAGGGTGAACTTGTTCAGAGAATGAGTCTAATATCGCAGAGCAAACCAGAGTATTCGGAGTGTAGGAAAGACAGGTATCCAGAAACATACATAACTACACATGTAATACATCCAAAAAAATTCCAGAACGAACAGAGTCACAGGCGTGGAAAGCGTACGCTGTAATAAGACGAGGCTGGGAAACAAAGAAGAAAGACAAAGGAGTGACGGGTATGACAGAATGAATATGGCATAATTAAGGGGATAAAACTTCTCAAACATGTCCGTTCACCGCTTAGCGAAGACCTTTTTCAGGAGAGCAAGGACCTTTGGCACGTTCAGTTGGACATACTCCAGGTCTAGCAAATGCTTGTTATCTTTTTGCTATTGGCTGGGTTGAGTACTGCGTGAGACAGAAAGGACGAGTGAATACCTTCTCCAATAGATCATCAATTTTCAGATCCATCTCAAGAATCGCTTTCTCTCGTCCTTTGTAGTGTAGTGAGATGATGAAGGTTCCGGGACTTGGTGATGTAATATTAAAGTAGATGTTCGGGCGGCTAAGGCCAGAGTCAGACGATAACACTCGTGGACTGGGGGAACTCACCGATTGTCTGGGACATTGCTCTCAACGATGATCCCTTCCTTCTCCAGCTGTGCATGGGTGAACCGATAGGGACCAAGGACAGCACTTCTCGAAGGTTTCCTCTCTCTCCCACCAACGGAGACAACGCCAACACCCGTCGTGCTTCCCTTGTCCTTGGAAGCAGTTAAGCGGACGTTCTGCAGGTATGCCTTGTACTGTTCAAGCTGCGACCGCAAGTAGCTGTTGTGGTCACAGATCGTTTTGTAGACGGCCTCCAGAGACTTGGTCTCTAGCAGCACCTTGTCCCGGAGATTACCCAAATGGGCAAGTTCTGCGGCCACCTCCTCTTGCATGAGCTTGTAGCCGTCTGCCTGGTCGATGGTCTTCGACTCCTCGAGCTCGCGCAGCATCTCCTTGACCTTGATACCCTTCCGCACAAGAGTGGCATCCTTGGTGGTCGCCGCGCGTTCCGCTAGCGCTGAAAGGTTATAAGGCCGCTTTTCAGTGGCATGGGGAAGAGAACGGATGAGTTGGACAAGAATGGACTTTGTCTCCATGTATAACATGTCGCTTTGAGAGATCGAGTCCATAAGTGCCGTGTGGAGATCTTGGACAGGAGTCTCCCAACGACTGTACAAGTTCAGTTCAATAGTGCGATTCTCTTTACGAGGGACCTGAGCCGGAGCAGGACCGAGTTCATCGGTAAGAATACGCAGATGTTGCTTATCATTCGGTGACTGCGCAGTGCTGAGTGAAGAGATTCCATTCAACGGTCACCTTACTTACCAGGGTTTCGATGTGTTGCAAGATCAATGCGTGGGTGTTATACAACTCATTCATAGTGATGTGAATCATAAGATCCTTCTTGGAGAGTGCCATGTATTGATCCATCTGCATGTAAATGTTGTCAAAAAAGGCCTGAATTCAAACCAAATGATCACGCACCTCCAGAGTGTCATAGAAGTCGCCAACCTCGCACAGACTGTTGAGGAACTGGTTGATCCGCGCCTTGTTATTCTCAACGAATGGATTCAACGTGATCATGTATGCCTCCTTTGCGTACGACGGCTTATTTGCGAGGTTCTGGAGCATCTTTGCTATCTATAGAACGCGAGGTTAAGAGGTATCCATGGTACAACAACAACACTTACTAGCGTCAATGTCCGCCGAGGATGCTTAGCAGGGACGCCATCGACTAACATGTACGCCTGGGGCGTGACAATCGCAGGGTTGATGAAACGCAGAAAGAAGAAACCACCTATGAGAGAGCAAATGGCGTAATCTGTGGCCTCTGGATATTTCCGCTGTCAAGGTGTCAGTAGGTGGGAATGATTATGAAGAAGAGCTGTCATACGCGTGTCAGACTCCTGATTTGTTTGCAAATCCACCGAATGCCGTAGGGAACACTTTCCATGCTCTCAATGATGGTTACGAGGAAACTGTTGGCGATCTCCATCAACATGGTAAGTCGGGGAGCGATGATCGCTTGAACGTCAGCGTTTTCTGCCGCAACTTCGGGAGGAACGCCGCGGGGAAGATTCGGAGGTAGTGTGCCGGTCTCTTCCTCGATTTGGTTGATCATTTGCTCATAAACCTAGTCAAAGTGTTCGACGAGGGAGACGCTGAAGATAAGCGGAGCAATCACCTTGACGGGATTTATCTCGAGGTTGAGATCTTTGTGTTCGATGAGACTGTTGATGCGCTCTGCGAGAACACCCTTTAGGTAGCTTTGACCCGGACCGCGGCGGGTGTAAGTGGTCATCATGCGGGAGACAGGGGTGTTTGCTCGCAGTAGCGAGCCAAATTCTGTGGCGGTCTCGAACTGGGCAGACAGTACGGACTGAAACATGGTGAGGAGCAAATGCTCCTCGCGGCTCTCATACTGATTTCCGTACAGCGTGAACATGACGGTCTGGAGAAGGGTGTCGATTTCCGACAAGCTGACGAGTCGACAGAGGTTGGCGATGTGGCGGGGCTCGGACTGGAGGAGGAAAAAAAGATTTGAATACTGCTGTAGCTTGCGATCGTCGGGATAATGACCCTCGGTCGGATCGACGTCTTCTAGTGTTCGTTCGACTTCACGTTGCTATATTGTGGATGAGACACCGGGGTGAAGGACAAAGAGTGTGCGGACGCACTTCATCAGCTGCCATACGGTTCTGGATGAGGAGGGCTATCCGTGAGTCAAGGTAGCGAACGTCCCGCTCGAGGACAAAATTTTTCTTTGACTGGACCGATATTTTTCCCTTGAGATCCCGCAGGCGTTTCTGGGCTGTGTGGAGGAAGTGAAGGGGGGAGGGAGGGAGGGAGATATGGAGTAGTACGGACCTCTTGCCAGATCATCCTCGACCTCGACGTCCTGCTCCGCGGCCATGCTGAACAAGGCGGTTACGCTGTAGCGGTTGTTGTTTCTGTTCGTGAGCCGCCTGCCCATCGCGGACGAGGAGGACTGGTCGCCATAGGACATGGTGAGATAGGGAACGGGTGGTGAGCGCCCGGGTTGAGTTTGGAACAAAAAGTTCCGAGTCCGCGTTTGATATAAAGGTGTGTGCGATACGGCGTGGACGGGCTGAGGGAGGGGAGGAGGAGGAGGACAATAACCAACGAGTGCCAGTGGCAGTGGCGTCGCGACAAGACGAGATGCCAAACCATCTCAGCATCCCCTCGAAAAAAACATATCCCGCAGAGATCCGTGCGCGCGTGCGGGACTACCTGCACAACCATGCACAGGACCACCCAGATCTCTACAAACAGGACATCGCAGACTGGGTCGCCCTCCGCGCCCCCTGCGTCCGCAACGACACCCCGAGCGCCTTCATCCGGTCCGTCGCGCGCCTCCCTCCGAGTCAGAGACCCCTCTGACCCCGTATAGCTACCATGCCCAGCTCGCATTCGTCCTCGTAAAGCTCCCCTCAGATGTCCGTGCCCCCGCTCTCCCTCGATCCCTTCTGATCCGTCACTAGATCGGCCTCGAGTTTTCTTATGCCCATCTCTTTGCCCCCGCATCGTCCGTCCCCGTCACCCTCCGCAGTCTGCCCTTTGAACGGGCCGCGACCCTATTCAACTTGGCCGCCCTGTACTCTCAGCTCGCTGCCTCCGAGGACAGGTCCAGTCAAGACGGCCTAAAGCGTGCAACCCTCTATTATCAGGTCCGTCATGAGCAGTCACACGTCGCCCAACTCAACCTTGCCAAGAACGCCGCTGGGACATTCGCTTTCCTCCGCACTTCAGCGTTGCCCAAGCTCAACATTCCGCCAGACGCCGAGGAAACTCCGCTCGATCTAACCACCTCTTTCATCCGCAGCTTGGAGTTCCTCATGCTCGCCCAGGCGCAAGAGTGTGCCTGGCAACGCGCAGTCGCAGGTGCGCGGCGTGTTTCATATCCAGTCGGTCCCCATCCAACCTGAACAGACCATTACAAGAATAGTCTTGTCGCAAAGTTGGCAGCTGGAGTTGCGTCGCTGTACACTACTTCGTTGGACTCTGTGCGATCGGCCTCGCCTCAAGTCCGCGACAGCCTTCCATCGGTAACGTTGCAGATCTATTACGAGTCATCATGCTCATCCTCTCAAGACCTGGATCCCCCACCTAGAAACAAAGCAGCGCCATTTTCGTGCAGCAGCACAGTACAGAAAGAGCATAGACGACCTCGAAGCTAACAAGTCCGCATCAAGCCCTTGTCCATTACGATGACTTAACCCTCTTGCAGCTATGGTCACGAGCTACGGCGACTGATCGACGCAGAGGCCGAGGCAAAACAAGGATACAACTCCGCCAGACGCAGCGCCGTCTCTCCTGCAGTCGTACAGGATATCAAGGTAGTGTATTCTTCCCAAGTCAAACCGCGTTTATCCCGACATTGGTCAAGTCCCTGTTAGACGTCTTGCAGAAAGATCTTGCACGCGCCCAGCGTGATAATGATCTGATCTACCACAAAGATGTCCCACCATCCTCTGCCATCACGCCAATCCAAGACGTCATCATGGTCCAGAGCATCCTCCTACCCGGCTTGTCGGATCCGAAGAGTGTGGTGGGTGGCGGCCGCATCCTTTTCGGAGAGTTGCTAGGGTGGGGAGCTAGGGAAGCTGTTAGTACGTCGACTCTACCTGTCAGCGAATCTCAGCATTCGATCTGGTCTTCAGATATCTACAACGATAACAAGCAGACCCTTATCAAAGAAAGGATAACCGACTTTGCACAAGAGCTTGATAACGAAGTCGACCAGTTCGTGCCCGCCTCTCCACCTGTGCCCCTTTGCTCACCATAGATGCAGAACTTTACGTTCTCTCAACCTTCCGTCCTCACTCGAGGCACTGGAACGTCCCATTGGACTTCCTCCGAGTTTTCTGAAGAAAGCTGAACAAGTCAGATCTGAACAAGGTCCCGAGCGTATCGAGACGTATCTGGAGCATGTTGAACTCTTAGCTCGGCGAGCCATGGCGGTGCTGGACGAGGTTTGGTGATAAGACTTTCTCCCCGTGCCGTACTCAGTGCCACCTCCAGGCGATGGATGTATTGGACAGCGAAGCATCCGAGGACGAAGCGGCACGGAAAGAAGTTCAGTTGAAAAGGCCACCCTCGCATGAAGCCAATCAAGAGCTCGTCCAGAAACAAGAACGATACAGGAGTATTCTCACAAAAGCCGCCAGCAGTGACGAGGTCGTTCGCCAGAAATGGATGCAATGGGAGAGCCCTATTTTGCAGCTGGCGTTGGACGAGGTAGAGGTGTATTCGTTGAATCGTTGAACTGCACTCATGATTGCCTAGGACGAGTTGGAAAATCTAGTGCCCTCTTCCACTATCTCGACCGTCGGAAGGACGCAGGCTGCGGGCGGTCAAACTCAAGTCCATGCGCGTGCTCTGCGAGGTCTTTTGGAATCACTCGACGACGTCCGTCACAGTCGCGGCGATCTCGTCTCTCGGGCACAACGGCGCGGCGAGGTCGATGATATAAGACCCCGTATCGTGACAGCTGCTGGGAAATTTGATCGCGATGCTGAGATCACCCCGGCGATGTTCATCGATGTTTCCGACGAGGAACTTGCCAAATATGACAGATTCATCCAGGGTCTTGTGGAGGGACAGAAGAAACAAGAAGGACTACTGGAAGCTATCAAGGTTCGTCTTATCACCTCGTCATTCCCCCACGTGTTACATCACGATCTAGTCTACAAACGAGAAATTCCTATCGTCTCGGAAGGAGGACACTTCTGTCAAAGAGCGTGAACAAGCGCTACAGAATCTCGACCTCGCCTATGCGAAATATCGCGAAATCACGCGCAATTTAGAGGAAGGGCTCAAGGTCTGTCCCATTCTGTCAATCTGACGAACCGCAGTTTAGACGTGGACAGTTCTACAACGACATAGCCAACATCCTGACGCGGTTCAAGGAAGCATGCAGGATTTGGAGCAACGCGCGCAGCCAAGAAGCACAGTAAGCACAACGTTTTCGTCGCTTTCCGCCCCTCGCCCGACGCGACGTTGCATAGGTCGTTTCACCGCATGTTCTCCTCGTTGTCCATACAAGAGGCGACTGTCGTCGAGAAAGCGAGCGTACAAGGACCACCGACGCCTTCTGAGACGCCACGTCGCCAGACGCGGGTCGCAAATTTGCCTTCCTTGTCCTCTGCAGAGTGGCAGACGGAAGAACTGCCTCCGCCGCCGAGTTCAAAGCGTCGGTGAGTGATCAGACAGCCAATTATAAGCGTACGCAAGGTAGCATACGTGAATGTGTATTCATGATTGAAATGATGGATCGAACATGTTGGCCGTGGATCCTAATCCAGTGATCTAAGCGTCGATCTCATAAACGCAGGAGGGCTGTGGGACGCGGTAATGAATATTATTCTGAAGTGCCATGCACAGTATAGATAAAAGTAGGCAAATGAAAAGCAGATGTGATAGCCTCAAGCTCTACCTCAAAGGTTATAGGACACGCCAGGCGACGAGACAAAACATATTGGGGTAGGGTATATACACGTCCTCGCTACGCGCGAGGGTTCGTCGATAACGACATCAGTCTGCAGCATTGCCAGCTGCGATTTCGCGCTGGAAATTAAATTTTCGTCGTAACCGACACATGTCATACACCACGATTGGATGATCTATCAAGTTCGTCTGTGAATATCACTGTCGAATAAAACGAGAAATAACGGACGGCGTCGCCTTCATCGAACGCGCGGTGAATCTCCTCCGGCGTCGCATGGAATTTCTCGTTCGAACTGACCGCATCTTGGAATTCTTTGGCGGTAGGGTTTCTGCCGAGCCGCTTCTGGAGGACGATTTTTGCCCGAATATCTATCCCCCACCCTTGTGTCGAGACCTTGGTGGTCCACGTCTGTTTGACCTGAGGAAAAATGGGGTCAATGCGATCGTGACTCGGAGACGAGGGATCTAGTATTTACCCTTGGTGCTTGAGATTTCCATTCGTCTGGCGTGAGCGAAGCTGCAGGCGTGCATTGATACTGCCCGACATATAACCAACAATTCGTCTTCAACCTGACCAACACCCGCTCGATTCCAGGCCATTCGTGTGCTTCCGGATTCACAGAGGACGCAAAAAACAACCCCGGAGCGCCCGGCCACTGAGGCGCATGCGGGTTGAATAAGAGGTTGAGATACATGAAATCGTCCAGTCCGTGACGGGCAATCATGTCGGGCCGGATAGCTGGAAAGGTCGATTGTGTGTTTCCTCCCCATTGTTTGGAGGTAAAGTTCCTCGTCGTCGTCACGTCCCTGATCGCAGGGTCCAAGTCCACGTCGAAAGACGGCGCGAGTGCGATCCGGCGATTGACGACGTCTTCGGAAAGCATCTCTTCTTTCTTGATCTCCACCTTGCCCTGCAAGACGATATAGCATTAAAGCACGGCGAGAGAGGGGACGTGATGGTTCGAACAAAGGTGAGAATGATGGGTGACGTGTCTTCTTTCTTGACGGTGGCTTTGAGGAGATTATTCGATTTGATGAAGCTGGAGGCGTTTTCGAACGCTGGAGGATTGGTTCCGTAGAGTTGCCTCTTGGTTGGGAGAAGGACTTGGATCCTTCCACTACGTCGCCGAGGCTGGGGCGAACGAGAGACGATGTCCGTGTCCTCATGGGATCACGGAATCGGTAGGTTCTGTTTTGACGATCTAAAACATGGATAGGCCCGTCAGCTTTGACCCGGGGCGTAAAGCAAAGGGTCGGTAACCATTGCACAGTGCTCGAAGTATTGGCGAGAGGTTGTAGGACAGGGACCAGCATGTTACCAACCGCTCTGCGTGTGTGACCATATTGATACATACGTAACCGACAGGCGAGCTCAGGTCATTCAATGGCAGACGACAGCCCCTGTCAGACGCGAAGAAGACTGCCCCGAAATGGAAATGTGACCAGAAACCACTCATGAAGTTCGACGACGACGACGACGACAAGGACAGCAAAGAACCTTTCAATCTGCCTCCTCCTCCCCCCTACGCCCCGCCCCGACCTCCTCCATCTGGCTATCGCATCGCGCTCAACGTCTCCTCTTCCTTTCCCAGCCCGCCGCACACCAAAGCGCCGCCCTGCTACGACACCGGCGGCACCGCCAACCCCATCTTCCTCGGTTCTGCGATATTCAACAGCTCTGTTCACCCATGCAAAATCGGCCCACGTCTATCCCCGCCTTGCCGTGTCCCGTATGGCGGCTCCGAGGTCGAGCATAATGGTCGATATGACCTCCTCCCGTTCGATCCAGAGACGATGGCGTGGGTGCCTACCAGCCTCGGTCGCATTCCTGCCCACCACCGTCCCGTGCAGGGCGGCTACGAGGAGAATGGTGCAAGACTCTACCATGCAATGGCCACCGTACGCGATGTGAGAGTGCCGGGTAAAACCGGCGAACACCTTGTACGTATTCCTTTACATGCTGGCTTGCCACCAACTGATCGGTTCTCCAGGGAGGGTGTAATGTGGCCTACGACGGGGTGGAGCATGTCATCACGCGCGGGTACGACATATTGTGAGTACCATTCCCTCGTCTAGTTTGCATCGATCAACGCAATTTGGGCAGATGCTGGAAATGATCTGGGGACGTTCCTTGTGTACATTATTGTATCAACTCTGTACTACTATCGTGCCCCCTCGACTGGCTGTGATTGATTCTGCTGTGCTGACTGGTGAGGTTGTAACATACCTGCCCCCAAAGCTTGGGTGCGGAACGCCAGTCCACGGGTCTTTTCGATGACCGACTGGTATACTGGGAGTGGCGAGCGATGAATCTCGATCACGTTCTGGGCAGACGTTCGCATGAGAAACATTCGAAAACATGCGCATATACGCACCTTTTCTAGATCGATCTTGGCATCGGCGCCCATCCGAGTCTCGCGGATGAGGTTGACGATCCACTTTTCGCCTTCGTCCTTGGTGAGATTCAGTCTCTCCGACAGATCCCTGTAGAAGCGAAAATAAGAAGTGTACCAATTCCCCGTGGCCGACGTACCCGATATCGATGCGTTGATGTATGCGGCAGTATGCCTCGCTGATCAAGTAACGCGCATTGTCCAAAAACTCCTCCCTAAATTCGCCTAGGAAAAAGTCGTCGCCGACAACACGCTCCGCAACTGCCAGCTCCCGTTGGGCAGCTTCAAAATCAAATTCGACGTAGAGCTCCTTGAGGAATGAGGTGATGGGATCTTGATATTGGTACTCTTCGGTTTGGATGACCTTGACGATCTCGCGGATAGAATGCCGTACGCGCGAAGAGGCATTGGTGTTTCCGGTAGTAGATTTTCGGGAGAGGATCGCAGCGGTCGCAATGTAACGCAGAATCCAGGGGCAAGAGGTTTGGATGGTGTTGAGGTACGTGGGGGAGAGGAACGTCTCGAGAAGAAGCGTGCGCCCTTGAGGGTGATTGAAGTAGACAAAGAGCGACCAGTGTACGAGCCACGTCCGCGAGTGCAATTGGGCAAGGGCGGCAGACTCGGTAGGGCTCGTCAAGAGAGATGACGGTGAGCGGGAGTCGACGACGTCTCGGAGCGTGTTGAGCTCTTCAAGCGCAGTCTCCCACTTTCCTGTGAGGATATCCGAGGCGAGTTTTCCCCAGTGTGCGGAGGTGTTGAGCTCGGTATCGGTGGAGAGAACACGGAAGTGGTACAAGTAGTCTGCCGCGCCGCTGTAGTTTCCGTACGTGTATTGGAACTGGCCAAAGTTGTACAGCGCGGTGATTTGTTCTAATGTGAGCTGGAGGGGGACACTGAGCGGGTCACGAGGACGAGATATCGAACAAAGCATACGTTGTAATTGTCCTTGAGATACTGCAGGTTTTGATTTTTATCCTGGCGAAGTGCCTGTGCGACGTCTGGGTTCTCGATCACGTCCAGGACGGCTTGAGCCTCGAGCTGCAGCCGCTCGTTTGTCGAGACGGCCCTTTCTCGCTTTCCCGAGAATTCTGGGGGGTCGCAGATTGAAATGCGGTGTCAGACATGGATTTGGAGGTAGACAGACCTTGGGGAATCTCCTCGTCGGGGTGCAGCTGTTCGAACAGGCTGACCGCATAATCGACCATGTTGGTGCCCTTGGCGAGCTCATACTGGGCTGCCTGGACGTGCTCGACTGGGAAGAGCGACGTCTCTACGAGATGGGCGAGCAGGGGAAATGCGAGATGGCGATCCAAGTACGGAATGATCGTCTTTGAGAGATCGTGCTCGGCCATTTTTTTTTTTTCGTGCTGCCAGTGATGCTCGTAGATCGGCAACGATATATCGACACCGCCACACACCACGTTTGCTTTGCCCCACCATGACCGCAATAACGAGGAACCTTCCGTGGTTCGTTGCAGACCTCGGAACTGCAATCGTCGGCGAGGCACGTCCCTTTGCGATCTACCCTTCAAACTGACCCAACAGGCTTTTGCAGAAATGCTACTCGTCGCTTGTCGAAGACCTTAACCTCGCCGACGTGCCCTGTCTCAAGTATGCCCTCTCCAAGGGCCTGGGCATCGGCATCGTCGTCGGGGGCTCCATCATGAAGGTGCCCCAGCTCATGCTCAGTAAGCCTGCGTCGCTTGTCCCCCGCCACAAACTCATCTTCCCCAAGTCCTGTCCGCGCGGTCTGCCCGCGGCCTCTCCCTCCCTGCATACGTCCTTGAAACCCTCGCATACGCCATCACGACGGCGTATGCCTACAGAAACGACTTTCCCTTCTCCACATACGGAGAGAACTTCTTTCTCACCGTGCAGAATACCCTCATTACATTTTTAATCGTCTACTTGCCCTCGACACCACTCCGGAAGGCGCAACATACCGCGGGACGACTCGCCCTGACGGCCGTAGGAACGGTTGTTTCTGCTGTCGCTCTTTATGCCGTGCCCAAGGAAACCCTGGCACTCTTCCAACTTGCTACCCTCCCTCTCTCGTTGTTCTCAAAGCTCCCTCAAATCATGCAGAACGCTCGCTCCCGGTCGACAGGCCAGCTTTCAACATTTGCCGTGGTCTCCCAAATTGCGGGATGCCTCGCGCGCCTCTTCACCACCGCCACCGAGATTGGCGATATCATCGTGACCGCAGGGTTTGCCCTAGCCCTTGTTCTAAACATCGTAGTCGGGGTACAGATGTGGATGTACTGGGGCAAAGATGACAAGGAGGTATACTCGAGCACCCCTATTGGCGTAATACATGAGAAGGAGGATTGGACACAGGCGAGGCACAACAAGGTCGACGTTGTCGTCCCCCCCAAGACTCTACTCCCTCCTCCTCGCAATGCCACCGCGTCTCCTACGGGCAGGAAGTGGGCACGAAAACTTGATTAAATAGATTCCTGTAATTGGTCTAGGAAAGATTGTCGCTATTTATCGAGCAAGCATCGCGTGACTACCGAATGGACCGTCGTGGTTTTTGACTTTCCTCCCATTTTCTCCACCATTCGGGGGTCGATGCCGCACGCGTTTCTTGCCACTTTTGTGTCTTGTCCGGGTCTGCCTTGAGGAGTGCCTCGAATAGATCGACCACAAATTTCGTCTCCCCCTGGGCTCCTGGCTTCAGTGAGGTAATCTGGCCCTCGTCCAAGTTCATGTTCTAGGTCCTCGCTTAGCATGCACGAGATGAATATCCAGAGCAAACTTCTCACTTTGAGAATTGTTTTGAAAAAAGAATGAGCCCGGCCCATATGTAACCACTTGTGGACAGGGTCCACTTCTTCCTGCGTCCACTCGCGAATTCTCGGATCCTCCATGTTGACCGGGTGTCTAGCCGCCATAGAAACGGGAGCGTTTCGTTGTTGAAGTTTATCGTTCAACCACGACGATAGCTCGTCGGAAAGAAGATTGTCGCCCATTGGATTAACCACGGTGGCGCGGACCTCGGCGTCCTCCGGAGGGCTCCCGACTTCTATGTAGTCGTCTTGACCAGCCACGAGCTCCTCGAACGGGAGTCGGACGCTGTCCTCAGCATCTGAATGAGGGATATGAATATAATGGACGCCCTGTAACAGAAACGATCTTAGATGCAACTCGCGTGACATCCGCGAGAGTACTCACAGGGTCACCGTGAGCCGCTAATATGATCGTCACGGGTGGCCACGGTTCTCGTGAGATATACTGTGCGAGATACACTGGCAAGAGCACAGGATAGGCGGCGGCCTGTCGAAATCTAAGAATGGGGAGTCAATCTGTGGGCTATGGTTGCGTACGAGGTTCATCTTGACTGATTGAGGATTGAATCGCATGTTTTCACTGACGACAGCGTCGGTGTAGGAGAGAGTGCGTGTTTTGTCGAGGATATCGAATGGGAGGACATTGTATGGGAGACACATCACGTCGAGTCCCCACTGATGTGCTAAATCGGGAGAGAATGGCTTAGCGAGCTCAATGTGTGTTGGTGGATCGCGGACCAGGATGCGCCCAAAGTCCAGGTTAAATCCTACATTAGATATCCTTGAAACTCGATATTCCAGGAGAAAGACGGACATGAGCATACCTGGTAGGTACCTATCGAACGATGGTCAGCACCGAGAGGGAAACGGTCCAAATGCACCTACAAATCCTCAAACTGCACTGTGGCAGTTTCGCTCTGCTAAGATGTAAGGGCAGAGTTGCAAAGGAGGGATGTGACAAACCTGAGATCCTTCCGTGTCAGAATCTGAAGACAGCCAGGCCGTGGCCTCGAGCTCAGCACGTACGAACCAAGTCGGGAAGTATAATGGCTGGATGCGCGTTGGTCGGAGAGGCTTGAAACCGCTCATGGGGAAATATTTGGCGAGAATAGAGGCGATGAGTGTGGTGAACGGCACGTTAGGTTGCCCCCTGTTCGATCTGCCAACATAGCCGGCCACTGAAGCAGCCACACCGATATGCGAGATGGCATCTTCCGGGGAGAAAGCAAAGGGAATTGCTGAAAGGACCAAGGTTAAAGCGTGTCACTGCTATGCATCGGGAAAGGACGACCTCTGACTTTGGAGTGATAATTTGGGATTTCTGAAGCAGCCTCTGAGTAGTGTCTGCGCCGAGTTGCAGTAAGGGCTCTCCAAGCAAGATTCGGTCGGGCCAACATTGCCCGCTGGATGTCGTTCAGCGGGGAATCCCTTGAGTAAGTAAGTCGTGGTCACGTGCCAGCGCGATATACGTGTCTGTAATGATCTCAGTTAAAGCCAGCCAGTTCTCATTTCCTCAGCAGCGATGCCAACGTCGTCCGTGTTGGTCCTGGTCCTCCTGCTGGTCCTTTCGGTCGCGGTCAGCGCAGCGGATCTCTACAAATCACTAGAGCGTCAGTCCAAGGCGCGCATCGACCGGCACAACCTATCTTTTGACTGACGTATCACTTCCAGTGTCCAAACATGCCTCGGAGCAAGACATAAGAAAGGCCTACAAGCGTCTTAGCCGTAAATATCATCCGGACAAGAACAAGGATCCAGGCGCAGAAGAAAAGTTTGTCGAGATAGCACACGGTAACGACCCATATCCGTGGTATGTGTATAGGCAGGACTGACGGTGGTTCCAGCTTATGAGGTGCTCTCGGACTCGACCGTAAGTTAAAAACATGAATCGAGTGATATTAGCACCCATTTTTATTATACAGAAACGACAAATCTATGACCGGCATGGCGAGGTAGAATAGCCGTTAGTTTCCTCCAACCCATGCTGACCAACCTCCAATGATACACAGGAAGGTCTGCGTGCACATGAAGGCGGGCAACAACACCATGCCAATCCTTTTGACATATTCTCCAGTTTCTTCGGTGGTGGATGTGAGTCCTCCAACACATCATGGATTACATATTCACCCTGACGCACCGCAGTCGCGCAGCAACAGCAAACACGTCGGGGGGCGACAGCGATGATGGAATTCGAGGTCTATCTTAGCGATATGTATGTGTTTCCAGCCGTGATTATGTCGCCATGAGAGGCTTACCCTTCCTCAGGTACACGGGAGCTAATATCGACGTGCGTTTTCCCATTCACTCGTTTCGTTACGAGTGTCGACGTATTCCCATCAGTTTTCATTGAAAAAACATGTACTCTGTGACCACTGCAGAGGTTCCGGCGCCGCGTCTGATGGCGACATCCACACCTGTCGCGGATGTGGAGGATCTGGTATCAAGATGTCCAAGCAACAGATATTCCCTGGCATGTTCGCGCAAACCCAGACTACGTGCAACGAGTGCGGTGGACGCGGGACTGTGATCGTGAAGAAATGCCCACATTGCAATGGCGATAAAGTCGTCGAGCACGTACAACACTACACATTGGATATCGAACCCGGCATGCCCGAAGGACACGATGTAGTATTTGATGGCGAGGGAGACGAGAGTCCTGACTGGGAGCCCGGCGATGTTATTTTGCGCGTGCGCAGTAAGAAAGAGGAGGGGGGTTGGCGGAGGAAGGAGAGTACGCTCTACTGGCGAGAGACCATTGGCATCGACGAGGTATGCACCGGCTGGAGTGTACCAACACCATCTCACGTTTCTTGCAGGCGCTACTAGGTTTCAAGCGCAATATCACGCACCTTGACGGGCATGTGGTAGAAATTGACCGTACGGGTGTCACACAACCCGGTGAGTGCTCTGAGCAATATGTTTGCGCTTTGCTGACAAATTTCCAGGTTACGTGCAGGTGTTCGAGGGGGAAGGGATGCCCCTGTTTGAACAGTCCGGGCATGGCAACTTGTATATAGAATACAACGTCATTCTCCCTATGGAACTCAGCTCAGACATGCGTCGAAGTAAGGCCCAATTTTGTCTTTGAGAAGGATCTGTGACTCATTCCTCCCCGCAACAGAACTCGGGGAAGTTTTCTACGGGCCTGGAGGCCGCAAGAGAGACGAGTTGTAAAACCTAGACTAGATAGATAGATATCCAAGTGATTTTTCTGCTATCTTAATTTCCATATTGAGCCGTGGGAGAGACCAGCCCTAAGGTGAATGAGTCCTTATAAACTGACTTGCACAGTTTACCCTTTCTTTCGGGAAACCCCTTCGGCATATGGCTGCTGTGAGCGGTACGTTGACTCTACCACCGACGATAAGTTTCGATAACTGACTCGCATTATCTTATCCAGCCGCCGTTGTATGATGCCTCGTGCTTTCGTTGAAGGCTAGTTGTGGTTCGGCCTGTTATCGTCCTCCAGACTCACTCCCAGTGCAGTGCGATGGCGGTGGAACGTCATGAGACGGTTCCTGATTTCCATCGATGATATCGAGGTGTTGCCCTCGACGTTGCGCAGAATCCCCTCAGAAAACCCTCTGTCCGATTAGCGATCGATGAGATACTTGCTTTGCTGGCTCGTGGAGGATCAGCGAAGAGTATGTATTGTTGTTTCGTCGCCAGAGTCTCTCGCTGACGTTGCACGACAGCCCGGGTGGCAAAACTGTTGGTTCGAAGGTGTACCGCTCGAGGAAGCTCGGAAGGTGAACCGAGATTGACGAGTTGGTTCCTTGCCAACACCAGTAGTTACCGGTGTACGGGAATATCCCGTTTGTTAGCCCAAATTAATTACCCCAGGCCATTCAAGTCTTGGAAGATGTCTCGGTGAGGACATTGTCCTCCTGCGATCGTTTTGCGAGCCTACATTTCATGTCAAGCTTTGATATGTAGTCAATGATAAATGTTTCCTTATCCTTGCAGGCGGTTTATGCAGTGTGAAGAAAGCTGTAACTACATGATAACGACGGGTCAGGTAAGTAAGAACTAAAGGGTAGGATGTCTGAGATTATGCCTTGATATTGTATGGCGGGGTAAGCTGTGTAGACCTGTGAGTGGGACCAGGGACGCACCAGGTATTTATATGATTTGCGGTCGTCACAGCGCTCCAGATACTCTCGCTAAACCGTACGTCAACAATGAGTATACGATAGTACTAGATCACCAAAAACTCACGTCTATCAATGTTTCGATTCTCTTCTTGATATCTTGAGGGTTAGGCTGGAACCGCGTTGCCAACTGTCGGGTGACTTCATTGATGAGATCGTTGTGGGCCATCTGCTTTCGGTCCTTCATTACTCGGACGATACAGGCCTAGAACCGGGTTGCAGTCAGATAATACTGTACCAACCCAGAATTCCTCGTACCTCCGTCTGGTACTGCCGTTCTTCATCAATCCTGTCCCGAGTTTCCTTCCGTTCCTCCGTACTTTCAACCTTGGCAGATACGGTGCTGATTTTGATTCTTTGCATCGGACAAGCGAAACCATGATTGAAGGAGAACGAGTCTTCAGAGTTGACGTCTCGGCCCGGCGGATGCTTCTTCAGGATTTTATACTTGGCACAGGCAAGCGATTGTAGATGGCGTTGCAGTTCATGTTCCGGTATCGACGTCGTGGACCTGATTTCCTGTTGACCCGAGAAGAACCTCAGCGCAAATCGTCCACGATGACGGCTACCCCCACGTACCTCGTACGTCAAGAAGCCATCGTCTTCCACGTTCTCGAAAAGGAGAAGGATGATCAAGGCGAACGTTGACACGTTCAGATCGTGTTTCCGGGCTTTGAACTGCACGCGGACATCAGCATTTCCGAGGGACGGTTGCCATGTTAACCGTCGACCTGAGTGACGAGAAAGGTAGTAGTGCTCGAAGGACTTGCAAGATCTGGACAGAATCTCTGGAAGGACACAGGTGGATGGGGTATGTGACATGGGCCAGAATGTCGAGGTCATGACTGTCACAGATATTTCCAACTCGAGAGGCTGGAGCAGGACTGAGCCTTCCCTCCTCGAACTTTTAAACTTTCCTGGCTTACCGATATGTTTTGGAGGCGTTGTCGATAATCTTGCATGGTCTCGGAAGAAATCTTCATGTCGTTGAACATACCCTCCAGCTTTTGCGTAAATTGGTAACCACACTCGACTTTGAGCTTCGCCAACATGCCACGCTCCGCATCATCAGAAACAGATCTGCCAAAAAGGAGACGCTTGGCAAGGTGGTTTTTATAGTAACGCTCGAACGCGTCCTTTTCGGTAATGTATCTGAAAACCGTGATCGTCTTGTCCAGGACCAAGTCAACCTCGATGTCTGTTTTCTAGATAACAGCAGTGAATAGCGACGGATCGTAAAGTTCGATGTCAACCTACACCTCTAAGGCCTTTTTTGAGATTTTCGTCGATGAATAGAGAAATAAACTCGGGAGCCTTCTCGTTAAGATTGACAAAATCTTCGAAAGCCTTTGCAGTTACATTAGCGCAATAAAAAGGCTGGTTTCGCGTAGATACCTCGTTTAGAGCACTCTCCACCTCTCGATTGTTTTCGAAAGCTTGCTTCCATAATCGATCAAACCTGTCCTTGAGGTCTAGGACATCTTGTACCCATTTAAGCGCCGATATGAGAGTTTGGGGTGGGCCCTGAGCACGGGCTTTCCCCTTCCCCTTCCCCTTTGACCCGATCACTGTTGCATCGGCCTCATCACCATCCAGGTCAACGTCTTCTGCAAGGTCGGGAGTAAAAGAAGACTGGTTGATGTCCTTGCCCCTGCGTAAGACGGAGTCTTTGAGTGAACGCCTCAGCGTTGGAAGGCCAGTGGGAACCATCGTGAAGAGTCGAAAGAGGCGATTGAGATCCTCCACTTTATCAAGGTCGATCATCGAGTCAAGTCCCGAGTTAGGCATGTTGATGACAGTGGACAGGTTCTGGGCCAAAAGGTACTGTTCAAGCGTCCTGAGCAACGGGGGGCCAGTTTGGGAATAGAGGTAGTGATGTATTCTGGACGTTTCAGACTCGAATCGACCTTCTGCCTACACGACATCAACGAGGTGACGGTAGCCAAGCAATCATGAGACTGACTCTGCGCAGATACTCTGGAGCATCGCAATTGGACACTAGACGCTGAGCTTCAGCTTTGTAGAACGCTTCACTGGCGGAAAGAATTGCCGCTTCGAGATCTCTTTTGTAAACCGTCTTCCCTTCCTGATCTATCACGAGCTGGAGGAGTACATCCACGCACTCCTTCACAGCCGAGCGACTGATCACGTAGCCATCTCGCTCAATCTGAATCAGAGTCAGAACGGCGGAGACGACGTGATCCTGTATCGGAGGGCGAACGATGCATTTCAAGAACAGCTCCAAACCTGCGTCCCATATTTCGGGCACATCGTTCGTTTTTGTATACACGCGATCCTGGTATGCGTGAGCAACTCATACTTTGGACGCAAGGAACGAGGTTACCATGTACTTGAGAAGGTCCCGTAATTTCGACATGTTTCCAGTATGGTCATCCCACACTCGTCTCAGCGCACGCAACAGTAGTTCAGCTTCTTGGCCTTGTTGCATCGGGTTGTTGCTGCCGCGGCTGGGGAAAGTGGGTACGATCTCCTCCTCGGCGAGCCTTTCGACGTTCTCTGTCACAAGCTGACAAACGCCCTTGTACAGCATGGAACCACTCTTGTAGAGAACCATGTTATACGCATAGCGATAATTCTCTTCGAAGGACAGCTTGGATGCATTGTGATTATGGATCTCGCGTATATTCTTCGACAGACGGTTCCATGTTTCCTCCGCAGATACTTCTGCCTCGTGCTGCAGCTTCTCAGTATGGAACGCTCACTGATGGTACAAAGTAGGCATACCTTCCGTGGTGCTTTCTGTGTAGGCAGGATGGTCAGGGTGCGATGCGTTGAAGATGATCTGGTCACCCACGATTTTAGGCTTGGTTGCACGGCGAGCTTCATGCAACCCGTCAGATAGCGGACAAACCCAGAGTCAAGGAACTCACTTGATGCCATTCCTTAGACACTGACGATATATTGTTCCATCACTATAGCCTCAATCGGGATCATTTGTTTGCCATTGTTAGATTCCAAAGCCTTTGCCAAATAAACCCCAACCTTCTCCACTGAGACAGCTACACATCGCACAAGAAACACGTAATACCTAATATATGCTACGAAACACCCTGAGAACGAGAGGATTTCACGAACTCGGCGAAGTACTTTCTGAATGCTTTGTTGTCCAAATCCCGCAACTTTGCGGTGAACTCCAATGCCGTGTCCGGCGGCCAATTTTGGGATGGTAAAAACACGCTGACGAAGAAGTTATGGGCTTCTGCTCCCCTAGTTTTGCACACCACCTGCAGGAAATTAGCTATCTCCAGCAGCACCTTTGATAAGCGTGGTCAGAACCCAGGCCTTGCACAAGTTGACTTGGCTCACCATGAGCATTTGTCCGTCTTTGGGATTAAATTGAGGTGAGGACAAAACCGCGAAGGCCGCAGGAACCAAGCGTTCATAAACGAAGCGCTCGAACCCAGGTAAAGCTTGTGGTCTGAATGCATTCCCACCAGCCGATGATTGTGGGTTACACCAAACTTGTACGCAGCGCCCGAAGAAAGAGAACGAGGACTTTTGACTGCTCGTGTCAGAGATATCCTGTGCGAATTGGCAGACGTTTTCAAGGAGGGACTCTAGTTCATTTTTATTCCCTATCAAAACGCGTTAGGCACATCGGCACGTGACGATAAAGGTATATTCTTACGCTCGGAAATGAACACATCATGAAGATCAGACGATATTACGCTGGTAAGGAGCGTTAGGTACGAACGCTTCGTATCAGCATGGGCCAGGATGTCGTCGGTACCGGCAGCTGGCTGGGATAGGAGCTGGGCAATGTGAGCATTGAGCGGTCCCAGAAGCTCGTCCAGAACATTAAACATGTCTTTCTGCGCCACGAACAATTGAGAAGTCAGACATCCGCGTGGGAGCATATACTCACCTGGAGCTTGTGGATCAGCAGCCCGATGAAATTCATGAAGTCAACAAGTTCCGACGGCTCGAAATGGACAAGAAGATTAGCCATCAGTGGAGGGATAAGGTGCGTTGCATTGGACCCAGTAGTTGCTATGATTCGAGCAAACGCGTGCCTGGTCTAAGAATTGTTAGCCAAAGGAGTCTCCGAAGACTTGGGAATGAGTTTACCGCATCTCGCACGCACTTGACAGTGTTCATGGCCTCCAGCGAGAGAAGAATGCCTTGTGCAACTTGTCGGAATATCTCTAAGGGAGCAAAGGTGTATCCTTCCGGGACGGGGGATGGGTAATCCGGGAAACCCTTCGCGATATTGCCAAGCGCCATGATAGTATGATGAATACGTAAAATGGGTATCACATCTTTGCTCCCCTTGGCCACCGAAATGTTGGTCGACAAGTCCTCCAACAGAGGGTTGACAATTGACAGAAGCAAACTAGCCTGTTGCTCTGTTGCTTTGGACAGTAAGGAAAGAAGAATGCCGACGGTCTCGAAAATATACAGCTGCGAATCAAATATTCCAGGATTCTTGATGGCTTCCGTGAGCGGATCATCTTCTGGACTTTCGATCTTCGGTACTTCGATCTGAATAACCAGAAGATCCCTAATGTTTCCAAGCAGGCTAATTGCGAGCTCGGGTGAGATTTCATTCCTGCCTTCTCTAATGAATTTATGGAAAAGGTAGAACACTCGTGACCGAACGGATTCGTCTGTACTGTGCAGTCCCCTTGGCAAGAACTGAGCATCGGGCTCAAAACAGATATTGCATCACTCACCCATTACTGACCAAGGCTTCCATCGTTGGCATAATGCAGTCTTTCCGAATTTTGAAGAAGTCCCCGTATCTAGCTACGGCCTCGAAAAATTGCATGACGACTGCACGATGTGGATATGCCGAGATCCCAGACTGCACAAGTGCCAACAGAATTTCGCCATGAGGGGTCAAAGGATATTCAGAATAGTTGATATCCTTTTTTTTCTCTTTAGGTATCGCGGGTGCTAAGCAGAACGCTGCGCGACCTTTACCACCACCTAGGGGAACGTGAGCATGCAAGCAGCAGAGAATCTATGTCACCCACTTTTGCTAATTTCTCCGAAGATATACACGAGATAGACAGCCAGTTCTGCGTCGTGCCATTCCACGGGCACGCCACTGCTATACGCTGAGAGTGTTGCAAGCACTAGTGCTTGAACGGCCGTAGTGACAAGATCGGGCTCTATGGTCAAGATAGAATCCGTAAATGTTCTCAGGTCCTTTTCAGTAAATTAGTGACTGCGGCAAGATAGCACCAGCCTCATACCTTTCGAAGGCCATCAAAAGCCACAACATCATCCTCATCGAGATCAACAGGATCCTCATCTTTATCCCATCTCATCTTCCGCAGAACGACGTCCAGTAGTGAGCTAAGGAAAGACCTGGTGGAGTCGTCCAGTGCGTTCGAAGACACCTTCCTAGTCCTCTTGAACTGTACCCAAGTCAGTTACAGATCAGTCCAATACCAAACGTGACATACGTTAGCAAGCACGGTCTGCAGTAGGGGGAACACAGTTGAACAAGTATCATCATAGTCGTCGGCCATAAAGCGTAGCATGATGGGCAGAACTTGGTTGTGCAACCGCTTAGCCTCCGTGACTACATCAGGCTTTGGGCAGTCCTGGGGAGTTGCATGAGACATGAGGGCTTCAAATGGAACAGAAGCGCATACATCGATCAATTTCATGATTTCTAAACCCAGCACATTCAGGAGCTTCCCGAGGGCTTCACGATACGACTCTTCTCCCTCGTCCTCGTCTAAACCACGTTGAATTTGTTGTTCGCGCGTTTTTGCTTCTAGTGCATCGATGACCTGCCCTAGAGAGAGCACTTTTATCAGCTGCAACTTGTCCTCCGGTTCCTTCAAGCCTTTGGAGACAATACGGAGCAGCGCAGCGGACGTCGCCAGTCGGATAGGCAGCGACGGGTCAGAAAGAAGAGTGAAGAGCAAGGGAACTGAGATAGGGGTCACAGTCAAGTTGATGTCGATCCAGCCTATCCCGACAATGAACGTCCAAATTTCCTTGAATGCAGCTTTCACCACGTACCGACGTAAGATCCAAAGGTCCGCACACCCCAATCAACAACTTCGACCACATCGCCCAGCGTTTTCGATTCCACATCATCTGACTTCCGTAGGATCGCCATGCGTTCAGCTCCGTCAGCGATGATGGTCAGAACGGCCTCATTAATCAGGGAAGCATCGCGTTCTCGTACTGCGTCTCTCACGCGGGAATCCCGTGTATGTCGAACAGGGTTAAACGTCCGTGCAGACTTGATGGTTTGATCTGCGACCTCTCCCGATATCTCAAGGACGAGGTGGAACAGAAGCAAAGATACGTGGCGATTGAATTTTGGCTGGGAGCTCGATTCCGCCACGCGGAGTAGAGAGAACAGGTCGGTAAAGAACGCGGGCCATTGCTCCACGTAGGTACAGAGAAAAAACAAGGTAAGTGTATGCGAGAACTTGTTGCGTAAGACTGGGAGAAATGACGAGCTTAGACGGAGGAGCGGGGGGCAAGGAATGACGCACATGTTGCCGTAGATTCTGCAGGACCGTAAACATATTCGGATTGTATATAAGATATAGTGGACTGCTGCACTGTTCGGAATGTTTCGTCGTCCAGTGGTTCAAACCTATGCTGTACATTAGGATAACCATGCTGCACACAACGCGGAGGACACGCTTGCCGGTTATCGAAGAACTCGTCTAACATGCGCAAGGACGAAAATCTAGCTTGAGGAGGATACTTATAGCCTTGTCCTTGGGAGTCCCTCTCTACGAATACAGTCAAAGCTAGACGCCACGTTTCGTGCACATTTTGCTGAACATTAGAGAGATACTCGAGAGCTTGCTGATGCAGTGCGGCCTGTGACGGATCGACGGCAATAAGTATTGCCTGCACAAAGCGATCGGTTTCCTGTTCCATTACAGAGACTTCCCTGGATGTCTGCGGTCGGACGAGACACGTCCCAGATCGATCACGGTTGAGAACGACAGGACGCAAAAGATTACGGGATTTTTTGACGTTATTGGATGATTGGCAGCTTCGCAAAGCCAAGGAAACAAGACTGGCTCGTGTTGTCGGAATCGTACGGGGTCGACGCAGATCACGATGAGTGAGTACCGAGTCAGTTTCTCCTCACGTGCCAAGCCAGGAGCGACAGGGGCTAATGGCTTGTATTGCTACTAATAGTGCAGTGTACAATTCTCGTAGACCAACAGCCATTATTTCATCAAAAATAACAAAAGAGAATTGATGGTGATGCAAGATCATTTCGAGTCTCCTTCCGCACGATCCGTGTTGAGCCGGAGCGCTTGCCTCCCCGACGGAGAGCCTCAAACTTTCCCAGCGGACGGGATGGAAGTTCCGGCACATTCATGAGTGCAGGGCAAGTACCGAGCTTACCCGATCTGGACACTCAAGCTTCAAGGACAGCAGCAGCCATGTCCCAAGAAGTAAGAGAGGCATTCAAGGGGATGTCCAACGGAATGTCAGTCAGAGAGGAGCGTGTGCCACGAGTAATCCAAGGACCCAAGCGCATGTTTGACACGACATGTCTGCGTGTCCGTAATGTGCTTAGACTCGGCGTGTCAAAAGTGTACCAGGGCCTCTCGAATCACCCGCATTAACGCAAGCACGCCCTCGACTAGCAAATGCAAGCATGTGAGATATGTCAGACAATGTTACTGAACAAGATGAGCACTAAAAAGAGTCGAGTTTGGCGACGGCTGTGGTCCGGAACGTGTCAGCGACTGTCAGCCTACTGAGTCAAACAGAGCCAAAGACGGTGGCTACATAAAGCTGCCAGCCCTAGCACCCCTTTCATTACAACGTCCACCAGCTTCATCAGCAATGTCCATTCCTACTCACAATTCTGCAGAGCATGACAGTAGTCAATCCGACTCTGACTGGCTCGACATCGCCAGCACAGACAGGGACTCGGATGACAATGATTCCATCTATTCTTCTAGAGAGACAGATCATGGGGATCTCTCTCGCGATAGGTCAAGACGGTCCTCTGTGAGCTATGGCAGCTCTCGCGATGGAGACGTCGACGCCTGGGAAGGCTTAATTGACGACAGCGCCGACGAGGGCATGCCCAATGACGTCCTTGCGCCCAATCCCCACGTGCCATCCCTTGCCGAACACCCTGCTACATTTGACTTGAATCCTGTTCAAGAGACCTCTCCCGAGGAGTTACGCGTCAACGAGGGTCTCGATCAAAGTATGATCAGCACCCTCAGCTCGTCGCGCTCCAGCTCCCTTCATGCTTCTACCCTCCATAATTCTTCTCGTGATCTTCGCTTATCCTTTCCGGATCCCATCACTAGTTCATGTAGAGAGCTTCTCAGCACATCTTATGAGGAGATTCAACCCACCTCTGACATCCTCTCGTCTCCCACCGATTCGGATGTTCCTTCAGACGGGCTCCAAGTGGATGACGAAGAGATGCTTTCCGCTTCACAAGTCCTCTCAACCCACCCGCAAGCAACAACAGCTCCATCTCCATCTGCGCCCGAACTCAAAGTTTTCCTCTATGGATTCCCCTCCATTTTCAAGTGGTCCATAGTCGACACGCTCCTGCAGAAAGCCGCGCATGGTGCTGGTCTCACCATCACCCCCGACCTCGACAATTTAGAGGGGTCTATACGCCGGTTGACCGTTTCTGGTTCCTTTGAGCATGACCGCGCATTCCCCCGTGTTGTTACTGTTCTCGACAGAACTCATGACACAGTTGATGATGACGTAGGTCCTGAATACTTTCAACTTTGAACTGACTGCAACTCCACCCAGTTCGCTGTGATGGACTTTTCAGGCGTTCGTCCTCTCGCGGTCGTCTTCGTCCCATGTTGTTCACTGCGTTTACCCGAACACGTGCTACGTTTGCCAGTTCTAGTTTCAGAATACCCTAGCGAGCTTCCCGATCTCAGCATTGTTGAGACCGGCTCTCCTCAGGGTACATGGGACACGCTTAACCTTCCTGAGCATCAAATACTCCGGGTCACACCAGAAGGCCTCATCAAGGATCCAATCGACATAATAGACTCATCACGCGCTTATCGGGTCTTCTCTCGCTTGTGGTCTGGTGACAATAACACGTCTAAGGGAATAATGGCCAGTACACATGCTCTGACGATGTAGGGTTCCTTGCCATTTAGTTCTTCGCGACTGACTCATGAGAATCCGCAGCATCGCGATTCTTTCTCTAGTCCTTGGAGTAGTTGTTCGGGCCGCTATTCCAATCACCCTCCAACAGTTCACTTCTCCTACCCTTGCGACTCTCAATCCCAATTGCACCTCCGCCTCGTTTTGGCAATTGCTTCGACCGGCGCCGTATCGGGAACGTCTTCCCCCCTCCACAACATTGGACAGTTCGGTCGTGGCCATACCTTCCTCACTCAAAGACTTTTCACTTTCAGTCTTTAGCGCGGAGTCGACATCAATAACGCTGTCGCACGCCAACCCCACCAGTTTCCGGCGTGTGATTCCGTCAACGCTGTCGGAACGTTCGATGTTCTCTAAAGACCTCATGTTGCAACCTCCTCATTCTGTCCTTGCGCCAGACAATCGGCCGAAGGCGCTTTCTGTGGTACCAGAGACGAGTCCCACCTCTTATCTTCCCGGTCCGGTCACTTCCGGCCACGCGGTTTCTGCCCTGTTGCACACTTCCGTTCCCGGCGTTGTCAAGGAATGTGCCACCGTTGCCTTTTCAGTCATGAACCAGGACATGCAGGACATCTTTGATGCGCTCGATGCGCTCGTCCAAGCAATATCCAGACAGACTCAGATAATCATCAAACAGGCGACGACGTTCATGGAGCAGTCAGCGGTGCACTTGGAGAAGAGCGCGGAGTCGTTTGAGACGATCAAGGAGACATTACATGCGCGCAACAAGCACGCCCGGAAACGGGCAAGGGAGATCAAGGAGAGAGGGACGAAGTGGCTCTATGACGCCTCGGAGGCGGTCTCCGCCAGTGCTCAATTCTCCAAAGGGAAGGCTCGCGAAATGGCAGAGGGTCTCGCACATCGTGCCCAGCGTGCTAGGGGGAAGGCAAAGGAAATGGCAGCGGGGATTCAAGATTTCTTAAGCGAACACGACGGACTGGAGGCACTTGGAACAGATACATGGTATATGCAAACGAAACACTGGGAAGAGTGGGTGGAGAGGGTTAGAAAGCAAGGGAAGAAGGGGATGTCATGCAAGCCGTCCAAGAGAAAGCTCAAGTCGGCGGTTTTCTGTTGATATGTGATGGGCATTTTTAAGGGGTGACGTCTATGTTGTGTATGTACTATCTGTGTAAAACAACTGAATATGAGCCATGTTTTGTTATGCAAGCTGTATGACTTGTCGAATCAACTCGCTGTGTGGACGGGTTCATGCTCAACAATTCATCCCACATGGTGAGATGTTCAGCGCTCAGCCTACATCAAAATTTTGCATGGATTCAAGATCACAGTGACCGGTCTCTCGTGAAGTGTACCAAAACCGCATTCTCAATAGTCGTTTCCCATATTTCGATCTTTGCTCGTTCGATCTCTGCGACAAGCCGCTCCCGGCGCTCTCGCGCACGCTCAAGGATCGCCCGCTTGTCGAGTGTGCCTCTGGAAGTAGAGACTGCACTTGGAGTAGATCGGCTCGATGCGGACGGCGTGGTAGAAGGGACGCCAACATCAGCCCGTGCCTTTCCTTTCTGTGACGCGGTGATGTGAGGGGGGTCGAAAGGTTCTGTCGGAGAAGAGGACAACGACCGAGCTTGAACTTGAATTGCAAGTCGTGGGGGATGGTCCTTTTCGACAGGTGGCAGGGGGGTGTCTAAAAGCAAGATTTGTAAGCGCAACCTCGCGTGGTTAAACGCAATTGCATACCGCAAACGAGGTCTTGATGGGCTCTCGTACTTGTTGGTACATCAGCGAAGGCGTCAGAAAGTGGTGTAAGTGGCTCTGTGAGGGAGCTCAACGAAGTGCGCGGAGAGTGTGCGAGCGCAGGTAGGGTTGAAGAAATGTCTAGCACTTGCGGATCTCCCGGCGCGAGTGTGGACGTTGGTGAGGTTGGTGACTGGGATTGAGGTGCTGATCCACCCTGCTGAGATATGGCGAATAAGGCGGGATCGATTGCTTCATCTCGTATCGCATGTGGGGCTGTCGAAGCATCGCGCTGCATTGGGACAAGTAAGTCCGGCGCGGGTGTAGAGGGTGAAGAGTTCAACTCTGGAGTGGGTACACCAGTTTCAAATGGTACGAACTGTTGGAGTTGGGACAACCATTCTTCGAATGCTGAGTAATCACAGGGGACCGCCGAACCACCTTCCTCAACCGCGCCTTCTGAATCCACAAACATTCTATCCTTAGAACCAGGAGCTGGAGAATCAATCGTACTGGGTGTTTCCAACGAGTCTAGAAAATGACCCAGGCTGTCCACCGGCATCCCAACCACGGCATCCTCTGCATTCGCGCTCGTGTACAATGGAGATTGGCGGACGTTTGCTTGCGTCCAGCTGATCTGTCCGATCCCTGTCTCCACAGACGCACTTTTAGACTGACAATTTTGAACCCTAGTCCGTCCTTTGGAGGTCTTTCCTCCGCTCTTCGCAGTTTTGATGGCAGCCCTTTTAGCAGCATTTTGAACAAGTTCTAACAATTGGGTTACGAGTTGTTTCGCCCTGTCTCGCGCCCAAGTATCGCGGTACGCCTCGGGACCCTCACCGGCTGCGAACGGGAAAGGGACATCCCAATCAACGGCACCAGCAGGCACGTGTTTGAGCTTTCGACGTTTTGGGGGTGGAACGGCGGCAGTTGTTGTTGAACCACCGGGAGCAGAGAGGGGATATAAAGAGGGAGAAGGCTGCGCATTAAAGATGCCACGTCCGTAAGGCCGCGCGAATGATTGAAATGGAGGATTCGCAGAGGGAAGGTGGGGTTCTCCTCCGAGAAGCTTGATCAAGGATTCAAGGACAGGGAAAATGTTCTTTTCTTTCGTGAGAGAGTTCATAACATTTGAGCGTAATGTATCTGGATCGAGTTGATCCAAATGCTGTGACATCTGGTGTTGGCCGCA
The DNA here is from genome assembly GCA_038090955.1 of Xerocomellus intermedius. Taxonomy (NCBI): domain Eukaryota; kingdom Fungi; phylum Basidiomycota; class Agaricomycetes; order Boletales; family Boletaceae; genus Xerocomellus; species Xerocomellus intermedius. Next base: position 40,189 of record JBBPNP010000175.1, read on the forward strand.
AGGGTGATTCTCCTGGTCATCATCAAGTACGATCGGATGGGTTGGAGTCGAACCACGAATTGGCGAATGTGAACGGGATTGTTGGACGGGAATGGGCTGGGGACCGTGGGTGTATAACTGTGCAGGCTTAACACAACCTACCAGACCCGCAAGACCAAGTAACGAGGACTGCGAGCGAAGGAAATTTGGTGGAGTTGGTTCATTTGGTCCTGGTAAAGTGATGGGTGGTGCAGGTGGAATTGGCGTTAGAGACTTTGATTTGGGCGTTCTTCGCTTCCTGGCGGAGGCGGAGGCGGAAACAGAAGGGAGAGTGCCAGCCACAGAAGATGCCCTGGAAGGGGCGGAGCGGGTGGATGACCGGGATGTCACTACTGGTGTGTGAACTGAGATGGGCGTCCCAGCGATGCTGGGCGGCGCAACGCTCAACGAATCATAACTTGAGGTAGGACGGGGAAGTGACGAGCTCGAAGCTGAGAGATCGGCTGGTAGTTCAGCACATGACATATGGGAACCAGGAAGTGCAATGGTCCCCACATTTTCTCTGCCCACTCCCGTACTCGGGACGGCAATTATGGAGCCTACTTTTCCTCCTACGATGAAGGTCTCCTGGGATGGTGACCTACCTCTGGCTGGGGATGGAGGGGGCGACCCAAAGAGGGAATCCTGGTCTTCATCTGTGTAAAGAGAGGATTGATTCATCTGATGAAATGTGAGCCGAGCGATCGCGTCGAGGAGTGATTGAGACACTTGATAAGCTAGCACTGAGTGTACAGATTATCACTGAGGGGGTTGATTACGCCCAAAAAATTGGAGCAGAAATGGAAATTTTCAGAAACAAGAAATACATGGTAATATCGAGCTCACCGATAGGACTGGGGGCATGAGTGTCGAGCTGCAAAGTGTAAGTAGAAGAAGACAGACACGACCTTTGAGTATGCCGGCCAAACAAAGACACAATAATATTGGTCACGTGAATCTAACCACTACTTGTACAGTCAAGACAAGATATCGGTCCAGAATCCAGATGACCAACTTCTTATCCTTTCGAGGGGATAAATCCTTTTCTCTCAGGACTTTCGGAGTGAAAACTCGATGCCAACGGATCTGATTCAGAATCTGCAACACGCATCTTCGCGATGTCGGGAACAACAAGGACAGGGGTGAGTTCGCTGAGTTTCCGGGGGGCCACTTTGCCTTTTTCGCGTTTTCTCTCGGTGGACGTTCCTCCTTTCTTTTCTGTTCCGTAGCGTTACGCTGACGACCGCTTACATAACCCAGTTCTGCGGCTCTCGATATTAACCTCCTTCTGGGGGGTATCTACCTATCTTTTGGACCATTCTCTGTGACTCAGGACGTGTTTTTTCCTCATGGTAAGCATTCTCCGCTTTCAATTGGCAATAAAGCCTTATTGTCCTGATTAGAGAGCATATTTTTTAGTCCGAGTAATTTCCAAACCACGGGATGGGAAAATCTGAAGCGGTGACTGCAATGAGATACTAATTTCTCTTCTATAATCTAGCCTTGAAAGTGATGCATTCGCTCTGTAGAGGACGGCACGTTTTTCGCCGTTCCTTTATCCTAACAGTTACCCCCTCCCCACATTGCATCCCTTTGTCTATCTTGTCAGCCCTACTATCCCCGCAAGTTCTAGTGTGATACATATACAGTAGCAGATATCTATACCGGGTGAGTGGACGCATCTCTGAACTCGTGCCACGTGTTGCGTCAAACCCATAATAAATCTTACACCTCCATATCCCAAAATACCCTGAATATATGATCACAGAAATTATATTATGGTGCTTCTAGAACACCGTCCCGCAATTGCAAGGCCATCGAGTCTAACCGCTGTGCTGTATCTGGTCAAGAGGTGGACTATTATGATCCATTTGAACCTCTGGTACATTAAATGGCGGTGAGAGTCCAAGAAGCAAACCGCAGTCGCGTTTTCTATCCTTCCTTGACATTCTTCCGGCCACATTGGTCCCTAGGTGGTCTAGACCTCTGACGCTGTCGGTTCCTGTGGTTCCTGTGGGTGGTGGCGCTAAACAAGGTTCGAGGCTCTTCTCGTTAACTTGGACGGATCAAATCCAGCCACCACAAACCCTGAACAAGTGCGCCACCCTGCTGGTGCAATTGTCCAGACCTCCGGCATTTTCCACAAGGATGGATACTGTAGGTGATGACGTCGGTTTTCCAAACCGTCACCTACTATTACTAATCACGAGTCAGTGCTGGCTTGCTCATCAGATGCCGGTCGCTCTGAATGCGTCCGAGACCATCATATTTTGGGACGAGCAATGTTCACACTGCGCAATTGCCTTGAAGGTCTAGACTGGCGACTTCTCACTGTTCCAAACTCACTGGATCTACTCATTACCCTTTCAGCACTCCGTATGACCTAGGACATGGCATATACGTCTCTTCGTGTGCCAGCGTGCTATCCCCGAATGCTCAGCCCCGCTCGAGGATTCCCGGGTACATTAACGTTCGACCCGCCTCTTCGTGTGTGGTTGAGAAAGACCCTGGTTGAGAAAGACCCGTTTATGAACACCATCTCCTTTCCCTATGCCATTCCACAATATTCCACTCTTTCGCGAGCTGGTCCGCTCACTCCGAATCAACCCAGGAGATGAGCCCCCCAACTCCGTCGAGCTCACAAGAGAGCTCGAGGACCTGCGGAAAATTTCATTGAACTTGGTATGTGTATTTTGTGTTTGCTGGCGCCACCCAGAACTGAAATGTGTATTCCACAGCTCATGGCGTTCCTCACGTTGGTCATTTCTCGATTGCAACGGTGCATTGCTAACTACCCTGCGGCTACAGTGTCCATGCGAGTTCAGCATCGCATGTGTTGGGAGCGACGACGCTGGCGCTTCTTATCTATACCATCAACCTTCATATCGCTATCAACACCCGTTTTCTTCAAGTAAGCTCTTTCTTCCAGCCTGTTTTCCTTTCTTGCTTTCCTGTCTCTCGTGATCTAATTTCACCCCTAGAACAGCCCTACTCTGTCTAGACTCCTCCATGCCATTCCCCTTCTCGGTATATTCTGTATGGCCGTCTTCCAGCTCGTGATTGTCGTGCAGTCGCCCGCCGTTGTAGCCGCCGTCTTTTTGGCGTGTGCCTTACCACCACTCATAATTGCCGTCCATCTTGCGAAACGGTACGCTGAAATGATCTCGATGCCATTTCCTATTCAGATGGGCGACGTGGCACCTGTGCCTGGTCCCGCTGTTACGACTGTGGTATCAAACTAAATGCGGCGGAGTCAATGGTTAAAACATGCACACGTTCCATCAAAGTTGAAAATACCCTCCGTTGTAGTATACGTACTTGTACATACATCTCCCCGCCAAAGCCTAAAGGTAGCACTGTTACGAGGCATAATTACCCGATATCCAAATATTGCTGTTTATCTCATGTAAGGTAGCCTCTTGCACCTGGTTGTTACATGCTGTCCCACTCATCCCACATCCCTTCCGTGGCTTTAAACGGTCCTGCAATAGGGGTTTTCGGCGTAAATTCCGCAGTTTCTACCAGCTCGACGATCCGATCACTCAGCCCGTTTTCATCGTCCTTGTGGCCCCGCATCGCGACAAACAAAGGCCCGCGCAAGAGTGGTGCTTGGATAAGGAGACGTATATCGACGGCCTCGATCACTTGCTTGAGCAGACCCGTCTGCGCATCCCTGATTTCAATGAATTCCGATGAGAAAAGGAGAACGTGAGGGGGGCGGTGCACGAAAGAAGTGGCTTTGATCTCCCAGCGGATGTACGCAGAGCCACGCGTAGGCTGACCGTACTTAGTGATATAGCAACCCATTGCTGTCAAGCAAGCTCGAGTCGGGTTCAGCAAAATCGTATGTCACTCACTATCGTAGATGACCATGAGTTCTGTGGCGTCATGTTTGACAAGTCCAAGAGGTTTAGCAGCTTCGCATCGATCTTTGAGGTCTGCTGTGGCAGAATTATGGGAAGCGCTACCAAAGTCCGGGACGACGGCAATAACTGAGGCAGAGGAACTGGAGTGACATCGTAGGCAAGCTATGGCAGGGCAAACTCCGTGCTACGTACCTGCTTGGGTTGGCGATGACGATACCGCGTTCCGTACAAATCGCGATTGTCTTGGCCAACGGCATGACAGCAAATGCATCCTTGGGAATATACAGAGCCTTGATTGAGATTGGAAGGTGAATCGCCGTCAATATTTCATATGCTAATAAAGGAAACACCTCATACTTCACCATAAGGTCGAAAAGAAAGAGAGCCAGTCTGCATAGCCCGCGGTGACGTCGAGCGAATTTCAGAAGGGTGACAAGCCTCCACCGCATGGACAGTAACTTGTAAGAAGTTCTTGACGGCATAAACAACTGGAAACAACGTTCTTCAGATGGAGACGACGTGGGTGTAAAGGCATGTTACGGATTGTCCTGTTCCCCATCTGTCCTGCCTGGCAGCAAAGAACGTTGCCAGCTTGACCGGCAATCGTTTCAAGAGACGCATCGAGACTACTTGGTGGCGCCTGGTACTGAGCAACCCGTGCGAGTACTTCAAGAGAATAAGATAGGAGATCACTGTTATCGTGGATGATTATCTTGTTGAAGTCCTGAAGCACAATGATGCTCTTGACATTCTCGAACGACAGTATTCTCCTATAATCTAACGATAGCTATGAGCAGATCGAAAGGTATGTGAAGATGCTTACTTTCGCCTCTGCGACCCACGAGGATGCCTGTTGAGCAGCATACTGCCATGAAGGTTTTCCCGCCACTAGCAACTGAGAACCATCAGAAGATCATCAATACTCCAATCGATTCGCACATACTAAAAGATACTGCCTGAATCACTCGACCAGATAGTGGCCTCTTCACCGCCGTATGTCGGTCCATTCTATGTCCCGGAACCCGAAAGGCTCCGTCCTCTATGACTCGAGGCACGAACCACTATTAACTTGGATCTGAGCAAAAGATTCGTGCTGAGAACTGTTGCGTTACCTGATTCCCCTCACGTCTGACATCGTCGACTCCTTTTGCATCCACCAGAGCATCATACCACTTCTTTCTGATGGATTCGGATGGAGCGTATAGTGTGTATCGCCGAGTGGACTTTTCAACGGCATGGTAGATTGTGAATGGGTAGATCGAGCGATAAGCCCCTCGCAAACTGTCTAAAATACCACCTTCTTCGACGCGCTCTTTCCTGGTCTCAGGAGGGTCATCGAAGCTACCGAGCCTGAGGTATTCTAATGGAATAGGCTAGACACGTCATCTATACATGGACTTCGTGAGACCACAAAATGTGCGTACCCGAGACACAACTAGGCGCATCATTACACCCCCCCGTTTCTCTTCCTTCGTTATCAGCACTGCAACGCGATTAGCCCCCAAAAAAATTGCTTAGGGAAATACCTACAGAAGTTGTCAAGTAGTGCTACATAGAGCTCATACCAAGGGTTCCAGTCCATTTCGGATTTGGACCTGCGAGCCAATGCGCCGGCATAGATGAGTGAGCGGGTGTCGCTATACCGATCCAGTTCCTACAACAGGATATCAGCACAGACGAAGGGCGAGAACAAAATACACTACAATGATTTCTCCTTTGTTGAATGTCAAGCTTTCACATAGATCCCAGAACTTTACTTTATTTTCCGCAGCCTCGATTCCGGGTTGGGTACTCTTCAAGAATTCATTCAGGATCGATAAAATTATAGGGAGATCTTCAGAGTCGGGGTGATTAGTGTCGGTCAGTTTATGGAGATGTTCAAGAATAAGGTTGAGGCGTGGAAGACGTGTCACGGGTCGCGAGAGGAATGTGATCAAGTCTCGCTTTCTGACTCGTGGATCTTGCGAACATCGTTGCATGAATTCCTGATAACGCTTGTTGTATTTGAGTTCCGTTCGGTGCCGTTGCTCCGCAAGTGGGTAATGTTTAATGTAGGATTCATAGTCTCCCTGGAATTGAAAGGCGGCTGATGAACGTTAAGCCAGATCTCAAGACCCGTGCAAGGGAACGGGCCCACATTCAAGGATGATATCAGCGACACTTTGAACGAGAGGGTGCTGGTCCTGCTGTCTTTCGAACAAGTCCTCCAACATATGCTCGTGACGTATACAAATTTGATCCAGGTTCCAAAAGACGGTGGACATGAAGTTCTGTTGTCTGTTTGCATCGCCTATTATTGATGACGAAGCCGAAGTAAGAGGCTCAACAAAAACCTTTGCTGTACATGAGTCCGAGGAAAAGAAAGATAGTGATTGTTACACTACCTCCTTGATGAGCTCAAGGTCGGCGACGTAATCTCGCTCCGACTTGAATACCTCGAAGAGCACAGATTGCCGTTCGACTTCTCGTTTTCCGAGAGCTTCGCGTGCTTCAGAAGGGACGAGATGATGCCACTCTTCATCTTTCTCTGCGAGTTCACCATGCTGGAACCGTCGGAGACCCTCCTCCGACTGAAGGCTACAGGAATCTCAGTCACTACTAGCAAGACAAGGTCAAGTTACACACGTCATATTGGACAACTGTCGAGTCAACAAGTTGAGTTTGAAGTCCGTCTACGACCAAAATTAACGCGCTCGTTGCAACCCCTGCAGAGGAAAACCCCACCTCATCTGTGGGAAGGTTGACTGAAGGAGAATAGGGCGAGGTTAGGTCACTCGTGCTGCTATATTCGTCTCCAAAGGGTTGTTCACTATCGGACTTGCTTGATCTGTGGTAATACTCATGAGCTGTCTGTCTCTGAGACGAAGATCTGTATATTTGTGCCTCGGGAACTTGAAGGCCAAGATTGGGTGGTACGGGTTCTAAGGCACTGCGAGTACGACTGCGTGTGTGGGGTGCAATGCCGTAGCGGGATGTCGGCTGCCTTGTCGTTGGCGTCACGGTGTCCCATGGGTTCAGAACATTCGGATTTGACGCGGAACCGAGCTCAACTGCATATGACGAATAAACCTCAGTATTTGGTGGTGGTCCACGGGCATCGTATGGGATAGCGACATGGGGGTGAGGTCGATGGTTATGCATAGTTTGGATATCTCGCTGTGTTGGACACTATGTTGGAGTCAGGAAGTGCTTGCCTGCAGTGCTTGCCTTATCTCATCTACGTCACTCGGATTTGGATGTGTTTGCTCAGCCCACTACCGCCACCACCGTCATTGGTATATATGTGACTACAACATTGGACTACTGCGTGTACGCGGATAGCTCAACCTTCTTGAGCAAGCCCTTGAGCGTATTACTGCTCCGATTACAGTTACTCTGCAACCACCTCTCCATCTCAACCCGGACACTTGCCAACTCTTCGCAGATTGGCAGGCTCCCGTCTTCCCGGACTCTGCAAGGATTGAGCAGCACGTCAAACAACCCTGTCAGTATATCTGTCTGCCAGTACCGTTTGAACGGCGTGGCGATCTTGTAAATTGGCTCCGAATCCGTAGAGTCAGGTGCATGCATCACCGACGATGCCTCGATGTACTTCCCAAATAACATGCAGTACACAATGCCTGCAAGGCCAAAGTAATCCGTCTGGTATGTCCAGGGCCGTCCCTCGCGGATCTCGAAGCAATCCCGATCATCCGTAGGCCAGTCAGCGATGAACTGTTGACTGTGGCGTGCTGGGAAGAGTGATGTATCGATGGTACGCCCAAAGTCGATGACTTTGATTCCCCGGTATCTCCAACCCCCTTCTCCGGTGGGCTGGTAAATGCTAGACAATGACGATGCCCCTCCTGGCAGTTCCTCGAGACGGAGCAGACAATTATCGATTTTAAGGTCTCCGTGGATTAAGCCCGCAGCGTGCATACCCTCCAGGAAACGCAAAAGCTCGATAGTGAAGAAGAAGACCAAAAGCTCATCCAGGCAAGCCCCTTGTTGCGAAATACCTGCCGGCCCGGCACGGTTCACCGCATCCAAGAGGGAACCGTGCGGACAGAGCTCCAGCAGGAGGTGTGACTCGTCGCGGAAAGCGTAGAGCGCGTGGGGCGTGATTATCGAGCGCGTCAAAGGAGCAGGGAGTGTCCTATGGATTCGTCGAAGGACATGGAATTCCCAAAGATTGCGGGGCTTCACGACCTTCAGCGCTACCAAGGAGTTGCCCTCGTCCTCGTCTTCATCCTCATCAATATCCAGGTCCTCGTCGTCATCTTCACCACCAGATTTGGTGACTTCTCGTGCGGCAAACACGGCGCCGAAACCCCCTTCTCCAAGTTTTCCTGACATCCTAAGTGACCTTCCCTCAAGATTAACCGACATCTCGTCGTCATCCGTCGATCCGCCCTTCCCGCTCTTTCTTGCCACCCGCGTTGCAAATCGCTGCAGTCCATCCAACATCCCTCCGTCTTGGGCTCTAAGGTCATGGAAGTCTCCGTCTGCAGGGAGAAGCGAAAGGAGAGTTGAAACGATCTGCGGATCGGAAGGAACACAAGGATTAGGTGGTCTAAAGGCAGACACGACAGCCAGGGAATCCGAAAGGCTGAGCGTCCCCGTGCGTTCCTCGATGGGCTCAAGGTCGCCCGATGGAACACTGTCACGGATGTCGTGATGGTCGTCGTCGTCCTCTTCCTCCTGTTCGCGCACCTCCCTGGCTAGCCTCTCCGCCACTTCCAGAGCGTAGCGACCACCCCGTTCCCTCCACTCTGTTTCCTCGCTTAGACCATCTCTAGCTCGCGTTGTGCTTGTTGGCGTCGGGAACCCTCTCGTACTAAATTCGCAGGTCCGTTCAGTAATCGGAGTCATGATGTTGATTCGGCCAAATCTCCCACCCAGTGGTGGGTTATAGTTCTCCTCGTCCTCGTCTGCAAAGCCCTCCTCCTGGAATGCGTCTTCATCGCCGTCCACCTGTTCTCCCTGTGCATGTTGATGGTAATCGTCGTCGTCGTCGAACTGACTGTCGCTCGACGATACGACCGCAGCCTCCATTTCCGCTTCTCCTTCACCACCTTCATAAGCATACCCATCTTCACTCCCGGAAAAGCCACTACGGCTGCTGCTGCTAATGACGTGTCCATCTTCTGCATCATGATCTCCAGCGGTGTCACGTAGGTCAGCCTCGCTCGACTCGTCCGTGGAGGCCTCTTCGATGATAGGCATCGCACGTGGTTGTAGCACATTTGATTTCTTCGTGGAAGGCGGCGTCACGACTGGCTGCGCATTATCGACGAAGGGTTTGAATGGTCCAGTTCCCGTGCTAGCACCAACACCGAGGCTCGCAGCAGACGGAGGCTTCGGTGTGAACACACTTCCGCCGCCAGGACCTACAACTACGTTCTCGCCTTGACCTTGGCCCGGTGGACGAGAAAATACTTTGAAAGGTGTTTTCGTGTCAACGAATGGAACGAAGGTCTGGGGTGGTTGTGCCTGCCCTTGATTTTCATCTTTCACTTCAGAGCTAATTTTCGTCTGTAGAGGCCGAACGAGGGGCTCCTTCTGGGAAACAGGTGTAAAGGGCTTTGAGAAGACAGGCAACCCTTGTGACTCTTCGGAGATGTGTTTGAGTACAGATGGTTTCGGTCCATTGGGGGGCGACGGTTTTGTAGTCGAGGGGTTCGCAGAGACATCTTTACATGGGGCAACACCTGAATCTTTGAGGGAGAGCGCCCGACGGCCTGCCTCAGAGGTGGGCGCAGCGGGAGCCTGCTTAGGTTCGTCGATAAATGGTTTAAACTAGAAACAGTGCAAAAAATCGACGCATAGAAAATGTATATATGGGTGAGTAAGGTCTGGATAAATCGACTGGAAATGCAAGAGAACTTACCTTGAGTGAAGGAGCAGGATTCTCTTTGCGTGGTACGTTTTCATCAATAAACGGCTTGAAAGCTATCAAAAGCAACCCTCAAGACCTGTTCCAAAGTTATCCATTGTAATGACTTACCTGGACCCGGAAGTTTTGCATTTTCGCTCTTTGGTGAAGTGCGAGAGGGTTCCAACTTGGATCCGGGGACAACTCTACGTCCGCCTATGGGCTCGATTTTCCGCACAGGGGCATGCTTACTACCTGGCATGGTACGCTTGACTGTTTTGTCAGGAGAGTTGTACATGCCAAAGACGTCTGCCAAGGCTTCCTTCGTATTGATTGTGACAGTGGGTTCAGTAACATTGACGACACTGGCACTCTTTCGCTTGCCTCCCGCAGCAGTGGCGCCCATATTTTGCGTGCTTCTTGAGCCATCATCGTTGAAGTCCACCTTCACAGCACCAGACGAGGAATCACGGAGCTCTGAAGCAGGCGGCGGACCCCATTTTTTGCCTAGAAGACCCATTGAGCGGGCACGCACTTCCTGCGCCGAATATTCAACACCAGCCGGAGTAAACAACAGCGAGAGGTTGAAACGAAGCTTCTCCGGCCGTCTCCCTGGCGCCGGAGGAGCAAGCATGGGAGCATAGCGACCGTGAGCAGCGCTAGGTTTATTTGTAGAGCTTGAGGGAGCAGTAGATGATGATTTAGAAGTCGAGGCAGAAGTTGAGGGCGCTGGATCGTGGTTCTTGAATGGGTTCCGCCGGAGAGCGTCTACTTCAGGATTTCCACTCGACCGAAAAGAAGTCGACCGGTGTTTTGAGGCAGGACGGGACTGGAATTCCCGGTATCTTTTCTTGAGTCGTTCGATGGGCCGCGCGCTGCGAGCTACGCCAGTACGAAATACCTTGTCCGCATCTGTACGTCTGAGTTGGACAGTTAGTTTTCTGCGACGACTGACCAAACTTCGCTGCGCACCGCCCCTCCTTTTCAAGTGCCAGAGCGTATTCCTCCCACAACAAGCCATAGACAGACCCGATCTCCTTCTTCACCAGGTACGCGTATACGAGAGCGGGTTTCTCGACCATTTTCGCATAGGTGCACCAAAGCTTCAGATATCTCAGATCACCGCTATACCGCGCGTCGTCCTTGAATTTCCTAGTAGCCTCCTCAAGCAGCTGGATGAGTCCTGAGCCATGATCGTTCTCGGGGAAGGTGCGTGATGTCCATTTGATGAAATCGTCATACGCAGCGAGTGGATCTTCGTCTTCCTCGAGGGCCTCTGTGATGCTCGCACGATATTCAGCGCGTTCCTGTTCAAGTTGAGAGGTACGCAGGGCGGGCATCGGATGTTGTTAGTCGCCGTCGGTTGTACACAGGGAGGCGTTTCTGTCCAAGTTGGTCGTTCTTTACAACCACGCGACGCGTTCGGTCACGTGCAGGAGCTACCTTTGGCTCTACTACTAAACGCCACTCTCAAATTTCTCATCTAATCGCATCCAGACAGAACGGTATCAATTATGAATCAACCCGCAGAAACTTTGCAACAATCTCCAAGACTCTGCCGTCAATTCCAGACAAGAGCGTGATAGTTTCATCCTATCGGTTCAGTGAGATGAGAATCGAGAGACACCAACAGTAACAGTCCGTACCCAGACCCTGGCGGAGCATGCCTTCCCTTCAGGAGTGAATAGGAAATCGCTCTCTTCAGTAACCTCACAGCAGGACAGATACCGGCCATGCATCGAGCGATCACTGGCAACGGCAGCATGGACAAGCGTTCTGCTACCCTCCTCTGTCGACCGCGCGAGGGCTAGCTTATTTAAAGCAGAAACAACCCATTCTTTCGTATAGTTGCGAGTAATATTTGATTTGCAATAACCTGGATCGACCATGCAGGCAATGACAGATGTGGGTTGAGGAAGACGCGACGCGAGCTCCCGAATGAACATGACCCCCAGTACTGAAAAGCTCCGACGGTCAGCTTTCCTCGCAAATCAAATATAATACTCACGTTTTGAAACTCTGTAACGATCAGGACTGGTTATAATGACTACTCTTGACCATAGCTCGACATGCATAACAGAAGAGTCACGGACCTGTTGCCAAATTTCGGCTGGTTGACGGTTTCAAAGATACTGTTCCACGAGCTTGTTGCCTTCAACTTGGAATCAAAATAATGTGCAAAACTCGACACTAGGACCAAACGTGATGGCGAATCTAGAGAGGAAGAATTTATCAAGTATGGCAAGAGCAAGATGCTCAGCAATGCATTGGAAAGATAATTCACTTGCAGCCTGGTGTGATGAAACCGGTGAGATCATTTGAGTTGGGAAGACGAGGAGATTGTAAATACGTTACTTCCCAGCCGTCTTGCGTCTGAGTGTAATTGCCAGAATGCACTCCGGCGTTCGCGACGAGGACATTCAACGCTCCATTTCCTTCCTCTGCGAACTTGTCAACAAAGGAGCGTACGTTCTGGAAGCTCCCCAACTCGAGTGGCCATGCATAAACTTCTGTACTCGGTACGCCGTTTGCAGCTGCTCGCTCAAGGATGGCTTGATGTCGTTTTCATCCCGTCAGTCTTCCGGAACTCAGTATGACTGCATATGCTTACATTTTCGTGCCTGCTCGCATTTAGCCAGGTTCCTGCTTGTCGCAAGAAGTAACTTGGGCTGCATCTTCGCGAGATGTACTGAAGCTTCAAACCCCAGCCCGACGTTTGACCCGGTCACAAGGAATGTCTTTGAGCTGACATCGTCGACTGCTTTGCATTGAGGGAAAGTGCGGCGTTGCTCGCGAAAATATCGACGGAGGGTAAACACCGCCATAGAGAAGATCGAAACGAACAAGGGAGCAAACGATGACGAAACCAGTACCACATATACATAAACGACCGACCGACCGCGTCTGTCACGACTGCCGCCGATCAATGTTTCAACATAGTTACTATGTGCGCGTTTAGTTGAACTTTTGCCAGGCCAAAATGCCCTTTTGTAAAGCAACTCTAAAAAGGGTAAGTGAACTCCAAACGAGCTCATTGAGAGCGCTTATGAGTTGCTGCCAATGTGGTTGTCACTGGTGAACAACATCGGAGTACTGGAAGAAATCCATGCCCATTGAGTTCCGTTTGCTGAGCCCAAGCAAAGTGTCGAGTGACACTCGATAGAGAGGCAGCAAAGAAAAAACAAGGCAAGGGAGATCCCCCGACGACACAAGCCGGTGGTGCAGTGGCAGGGTCATCGCGCCCCCGGAGTTGCAAGCAGAGCTCGCGGGGGACAAGGGCGGCAAAAATTTGATAACCAGAAAATGAGGGCGGTGCCCTCATAATAGTGGTTAAACTATTAAGAACAGATACTACACTTGATCTAAGCCAAAAGGCCAGAGTGGTAAGGAGTCAGGTTGTCCAGCGCGGGTATATATACGTTTCGTGACGTG